>JABUQX010045989.1:0-7500 GCA_015478945.1 Trachelipus rathkii | reverse complement strand
AGGCTGCTTTCAATTACTCAAAAACTCAGTTGCTCCATCTTTCCACTCCACATAATCTTTCACACAGCTATAACATCTTCTTTGAAAACACATAACTCAAACCTTCGTCTGTCCTTAATATTCTTGGTGTTTATTTTTCTCGTGACCTTAATTGGAAGGTTCCTATTGCTTCTCTTTTTAAACAAGCTTCTAACGGGTTGGGTGTTTGTTCTGAGGCGCATTCAGAATTTGTTCACGCCACCTCAGTTGTTTGATCTTTATAGGGGTGTCGTTCGCTCCTGCACAGAGTATGCCTCACGCATCTGGAGTGATTCCACTCACTCCTCCTCTTCAAATGGTTGAATCTAGAGTTTTTCGTCTTATCAATCGAATTGTTGCGTCACTCTTTATTTCATCGCTATTATAACGGACACTGCTCTTCTGAACTCTTCAATCACATACCTCCTCCATTGAGAAGAGTTCTTGTGACACACCTTTCTACACAGTCTCATTTTCTCTATGCACTCTCTGACCTCAGACTTAACAGCTATGCTCAATCTTACATGTACTCCACTGGTAAAGCCTGGAACGCACTCCCGTTATCTATTTTCCAAACTACCTTATAAACATTTTTGCTTGCAGTATTAACACCGTATAATATCTTTAATTTTGTAAATCACAAGAAAAACTAAAATTGTTGTAACTATACAATTCCAGCAGTAGTAGGAGAGCCATATTGCATGCCCAAAGTGACCGCGACCTTTTTGACCTTTTCTGACCGCGACCTTTTTTGAGCTCGAATTTTTACCTGACCTTGACCTTTTTGGGCCTTTACCTTTTTGGGCCTTGACCTTTTTTCGACCAACCCTTTGGTCTTCCATGGGTCATTTTTGGCCCACGGTATTTTTTGGCAACCCTAATTTTTTGGCAACCCTAATTTTTTGGCAACCCTAATTTTTTCGGCAACCCTAATTTTTGCAACCCTTCGAAGAAGGGTTGCGCCAAACGGTTGCGTAAGCAACCGTTGTTACGTATTGGCCCCCCTATTTGCGCCCCCCTATTTTTTCGACCATTGGGTCAATTTTTGGCCCACGGTAATTTTTATCTTCATTTAGGGGCTTAGCCCTATTTTTTGATGTTTAACCTTTTTGTCTTTCCCTTTGCTTCCAGAAGCTTGACAGATACCATGGGTCAATTTTGGACCCACGGTAATTTTTTGTCCTTCATGGGTCAATTTTGACCCACGGTAATTTTTTGTCCTTCCTTTAGGGGACTTAGCCCTTTTTTGATGTCTTAACCTTGTTTGACCATGATATTTCGGCCTTGACCTTGCCAGATACCATGGTCCAATTTTTGGCCCACGCTAACCCTTGAATGGCCTTTGATGGGTTCCCAAGTCACCGTAAGACATATCTATTGATGTTTCTCTTAGTGTTTCTAATGATTATTCTATGAGTGCCAGGTGAGTGCCAAGGTGAGTGCCAAGTGAGTGCCAAATGAGTGCCAATTGAGTGGCAAGTGAGTGCCAACTAAGTGCCAAGTGAGCTGGCAGCATAGTGCCAACTGAGGCCACTTTTTCAAGCCTTTTTCTAGCCTCCCCTGAGCCTAGAATAGCCTTAATATGGGTGTCTACCCCTAGGTAATAAGGTATGAAGAATCGAATGGTTGTACATTAAAATCTGCTAGAATGCTTCCTACTACGAGTTAAGTATTTTTATAACACTTATAGGCAATGACAGAATATATTCTAAAGAGTTACACAGTTGAGACAGTGACCGCAAACGTTTCCGAGTCGCGAGTCCGCAGTCCGCAGTGAACCACCGTCGTGAAATCGCCGCCGCGTGCTGCCCGCAGGCGCAATATTTCCCGCCGCCGCGTGCCGCCGCAGGCGCAAATATTCCGCGTAAACCGCCGCCCGCGTGCTCCGCAGACGCAAAATTTCCCGCGTGCACGAAAATATGATATAATGTAAACTATTCAAAGAATTTTGTTTCAAATATCTATGAGTCATTCATTTTACTACAATTGTACGAAATTTTATTAAAAACATATCTTTACATACCTTAAAGCATAAATCAGTAATCAATAAGGTGTTACATAGCAACATGGGGATTAGTATGCTTTTGTTTCCTGCTTTACTGCTTTAACTCTCTGCTACTCTTTAACTCATTTACATACACTTAAGCAGTAAATCAGTAAATCAATAGAGGTGTTACATAACACCTAGGGGATTAGTATGCTTTTGTTTTACTGCTTTACTGCTTTAACTCATATGTTTTACTGCTTTAACTCATGTTTTACTGCTTTAACTCACATGTTTTACTGCTTTAACTCATATATTTATTAACATTACATACCTTAAAGCAATAAATCAGTAAATCAATAGAGGTGTTACCTAGGGGATTAGTATGCTTTTGTTTTACTGCTTTACTGTTTTAACTTTCTGCTTTACTGGCTTTAACTTTCTGCTTTACTGCTTTAACTTTTCTGCTTTACTGCTTAACTTTCTGCTTTACTGCTTTAACTCATATATTTATTAACATTTATGTTTTTCTTTTATATTTTTTGTTTTAATTACTTTTTATGTTTTCTTTTATATTTTTTATTTTTGTTTTAATACTTTTTTTATTTTTAATTTGTAATGTAAGAATAAAAACACACAGAGTTTCTGTTATATAAACATTTTATTTTAATAAAATTGTACGAAATTTTATTAAAAACATGGACATTACATACTTTACAGCTTTAATTAATCTCATTATGAATTATTCAATTAAACTGTAATGGATGTGGAGAAATTTACGTTCCGAAGTCCGGCTACATGTCTTGTAGCTGGTCCGACAGGCTGTGGTAAAACCTTTCTATTATTAAATATTTTAAAGGAAATGGAGATTTTTGAACAAGCACCTGTAAAAATAATATGGTGTTATAATGTTTATCAGGAAAAATTTAAAGAATATAAAGATGTTATTCAATTTCACGAAGGCATATACGATATTAGGTCGCTGGACAATATACATGGACACAAAATTATTGTATTAGATGATTTAATGCACAAATTGAATTTGGAAATAGCAGAAGCGTTCACAGTTTATTCTCACCATCTAAATATCTCTGTGTTTTTCATAACACAGAATATTTTTCATCAAAGCAAAGCATATGCGAAGTGTTTCTTTAAACACTCAGTATTTACTGTTGTTTGGCCAGGTAAGAGACATGAGTCAAATTTAATGTATTGCAACTCAAAATGTTTCCCGCTCAAAGAAAGAGTTTTCTTAAAAGTATAATAAAGATGGTTTACTTCGATCCCCACGGGTTATTTTGATGTGTGAACTTCAACCAAAAACAACGCAACAGAGTGCTGCTCCGTCACAACATTCTGCCTATGAGATAGAAATGTATACATACCTGAATAATGAGTGCTTTAGTTGCAAAGTATTTACCTCTTATAAACACAATAACTTTTAAAGAAAAGTTTAAACCATCTGAAAAACGTAAACTAATTAGGGAGGATGAGAAATTCATCCAGTGTGTATGTGAAGTCTGTTTAAATCTTATAAAAGGAAATGTTCCTTTAAAAAGGCCTCAGAAGGTAAAGCTACGTCGTTAATAGAAACATCATTAAAAATCTCTCCCTCAACATTCAAAAATTTGAAAAATAAAAAGAAGTTACTACAGAGAGGAGGAGGAAAGGAGGAGGTGTATTCCTGCCATTACTCTTCTCCGTTCTCCCCTGATAACTAAGTGGTTGTCCCCATAATGAAGAAGGTTGTGTACTTCCCATATAATGAGTATGAGAAAATAAAGTATAATAATACAGCATCTGTACAGAATTCAGTTCCTCAGATTCATTCATTCACATACTCATATGGCCTTATTGCGCACACTGTGCAAAATCCACAATCCCAGTTTCATCATTCACAGCCCCCATACACGCAAATATTACAGCCCAATGCATTGACATTAACCTCTTTCACATCAGCAGCCACAGTTGCACCAACAGAATCCTTATATTGTGAACGACTCATTATCTTTCCATAAGCCTCTACCTCCCTAGCTTATATGGATCTAAAGTTGAACAGATAACCCAAATATGAGAAAGCAAGTGTACAGGATATTAAAATTCAGAACGTTAACATATCCATGAGAAACGCCTCTATACCAGGATGCCATAGCAAAAATTGATAGTCTTAAAGACTTGCATCTACATCCATCCCTACGTATTCCGCTAAAACCGATAATGTAGATATTCCTAATGAAGTAAAACTTGAAGTGAAAAATGAAGATAATTTAAAATATCCTAGAGAAAGAGCTTAGCTATTAGAGTGCGTCAATCAGGAATCAGCTTTATATAATATTTTAAAAGACCAATTAACTTTGAATGAAGCAGGGCAGATCGTAATTGATGATGAAATAGTTAAAGGATCAAATATTGTGGACTTGATAGCTGATCTCTCACGTAACTGGAAGAAAGGCCCTGTAAAAGGATGGAATGATATCAAACAAGAACTTCAGACTATTAATTTTCCCAGAAGTTTAATCTTAAATACAACGCGATTAGCAGACTTAGATAATATCCCCGTTACGCCAAGACCTGATTCAAGTCCATCAGGCACTTCTTACGCATCAGATAAATTTAAACGTGTTACCAGAGGACGAACAAGAAAAACACCTTATAATAGGCATAGTTGGATTAAATCGTAATTATGCATTATCATATATATATATATTATATATATATTATATATATATATATATTATATATATAATATTTTATATATAATATATAATATATATATATAATATATATATATATATTCTATTAGCTGTAATGTTTGTGTATAAATAAATGTTATTTTAAATCTTTTTTCTCTTTCTTTAACCCTTGTGACCTAATATCACATTTTTGTGACAATATATATATATATTATATATTATATATATATATATATATATATTATATATATATATATATATAATATATATATATATATATATATTATATATATATATAACGCTTTACACGGGTGTCAGTAGACAACATGGAGTGCGAAGGAGGTAGTTGATAAGTATTACTTCAATCTGAGGGAGCCAAATAGTTTTGGGGGTTTCACTAGGTTTGCTTTAAGGTATCCTAATATTGAGAAAAAAAGAGTTAAAAGCATATTTGGAGGGTGAAGAGGCATTTACTCTACATAAACCTGTAAGAAAAAAATTTCCTACACGGAAAACCATATCTCCGCAGCTTCGATAGCATATGGCAGTTAGATTTATCGGAAATGATTAAATACAGCTCTTATAATGAAGGTTTTCAATATATACTTTTTACAATTGACGTATACTCTAGATACTTGTGGTTGAGGCCAATAAAAGATAAAAGATCAGCTACAGTCGCCGATGCTGTACTTGAAATTATAGAGGACGAGCGGAGAACACCTAAATCATTTTGGACAGATTCAGGAATGGAATTCAAGGGGCGAGAGTTTCAGGAGATGCTCTGGGAGTATGGTATAAGCTATTACAATACATTTTCCGTAAACAAAGCGGCTATAGTTGAAAGAGTCCAACGTACTATTAAAGAACGCATGCATAGGTATTTTACTAAAATGAAAACTTTTAAATATATTGATATACTGGACGATCTGGCTTATTCTTATAACAGGTCTTACCATAGAACTATAAAGTCAACTCCTTTAGAAATGTCAAAAACGAGAGGTCATACATCGTATAGGGACGAAAAAGAAAACAAAATAAAAGATAATTCAGGAATAAAGGTAAACGATTATGTAAGAGTTTCTCGAACGGAAGAAAGGTTTAGAAAAGGATATGAATCCGGTTGGACTACGGAAGTTTTAAAGCCACAATATCCGACATTAGTCGTGATAGTTTTAAAGGTTATACTTATCTGGAGTTTTAAATGGTGCAAAAAATAAAAGGCGGATTTTATAAACAGGAAATAACAAAAAGTAAGGTTCAATCCTGTAATTCATGAAATATAATTGAAAAAAATTAGCTACGAGAGGTAAGGGAAAAAATAAGCAAGTTACTTGTTGAATGGAGGGGATATCCTGCAGGTTTAATACTTATATAAAGCGTGAAGTTAAAGAATCATTATCAGTTTTCATTTAATCATGGAGCAGTGGTAGACACTTTTATATAACTCTGGCCTTCTTCGCCTCCTTGGATTTACATCCTGATAATAAACTCTCGGATTTTACAACTGTGCTAATGAATCCTATACAGCTTGAAAGAGAGGCATACGAAGTAGGATTATGTGAAATGATATTAAATACGGACATAGAAAATTTACCTCACAATCTATTCTGGATGACGGTGTACAGAAGTGTAGAATGTGTTGAAACTATATTACAAGTGGAAGATACTCGTTTTCTGAAAAGGACTACAATTGCCAAAAAGATGAATACAGACAAAAATTTTTACAAAAAGAATACTTCTTTGAAGAATTTACTTTGCGGAGGTCATATTTTAAATCGGTGCCTGCTATTTTTAGTCATTTAAACGTTCTCTTTGATATGAGTATTATGTGTAAGGACTTGGTATACAAAACTGAAATGCGTACCTATGAAGATAAAGTAATAATATCTTTAAGTTCAAAAGTAAATGTAAACCTACGAGACCGGGACATGTTTTTTCTCGAACGATCACCATGGCAGCGTAAACATATTCGTAAACGTGATGCTGAGTTGGATATACTTCATGATATCCCTACTATGTTGAAGAGGGTTATACTATCTGTGGAGAATAACCGCATGACTCCACATGAACTAAAAGATGAAGCAGATCGAGTACTGCATTATACATGTACCCCCTCCGAGATGCTCAATCATCCAGGTATGGCTTATGGTATATACAAATATAATTGATCATCAATATGTAGGTAAATACTAAAGCTCCTTTATTAAGAGTAGTATATTTTCTCAAAGAGAGTAAAGTTATAACATTCCCTAATGTTCATTATCTACCTCTGAATAGCTCAAATTTTGGACTCTGTATCACGCGTGCATATAAGATGTAGAAGCGAAATCCTTTTCCCCTTTACATCGGTGCATTGTTATGCAAGTTTCCTATTAGAAAGAACAGAAATGCAGTAATTACAGCATAATGGAATATATAAGAGGGGTGTAGTCAGATATATTTTTCATTCATTAACATACTCTCACACATGTAAAGATAGTATAAGAAGATACTCCTGTAATATGGCGACAGAAAGGATTCAGGGAACAAAAATGCAGTAGGGGTATGGCCTTGGTGGATTTTTTGCCAAGCTATGGAGAAGTGCAAGGCCTCTACTCAGGAAAGGCGGGGAATATATAGGTAAAAAAGCTATAAGAACAGGTTTGCATACTATTCAAGATATTGCTGCAGGAATAATCCTCGTACGCATTTAAAAAGACGTATAGCGAATGTTTCAGAGAGATGTTGGATGATGTGCCGTAAATAAGACAGTAAAATGTCAGGCACAATTCGAGGGATCAGAAGATTGTCATAAAGAAAAAGACT
>JABUQX010045988.1:37500-42033 GCA_015478945.1 Trachelipus rathkii | reverse complement strand
ACTACCCATCTGATCCCCGGATAACATATCCTAATGGAATTGGAAATCCCTGAATATCCTTAATCAAAAAAAACTCCCACCAGAATTCCCCCCAAGCCAACCAATCCTCAACCTCTCCAACGTCCACACCCTTTTGCTTTCCGCCCTCCCACATCACAGGATAAACCCTGGGGACAGCAACCCCCGAACCTATACAATTCAGATCATCTCCCTATCCTCATATCTCTGACCTCCCCCACCAAACTCCCAAAAAAAGACCACCACATTCACTAACACAAAAAGCAACTGACAGAATTTGATTACCATATTGAATCCATATAAACCCTTACACACGAATACCTGACATAGCCAACAGTAGAACAAGGCCATATCATTGCCCAAATGTATAATATATATATATATATATTATATATAACCCTAGGATTTTGGCACCCTAGCTTTTTGGCACCCCAATTTGGCACCCCTTCGAAGAATGGGTGCGCCAGACGGTGCCAGCAACCGTTCGTACATGTCACCCCCTTAGTTTTGGCCCCAATTTGACCCCCTTTAGGGGGCTTAGCCCCCCTTTTGATGTTTTGACCTTGATATTTTCTGACCTTTGATACCGTATCAAGGCACTGAAAATTGACCCTTTCGATGAAGGTTCGTGAGGATTAAGTCGAGCACCTGAGGTACCTGACGCTGTACCTTACTGGTAGGAACAGTCCTAACCATGAGGTCATGTAGTACCTCCCTAACTTGAGTTCCCTGTATGTATCTAATCCTACTGAACGCATTGTAGAGTATCTATCTAATTTTTGAACGCCAATGTAAGGTATCTATTCCTTAACTTGAACGGCATGTATGTATACTAATGCCTAACTTGAACAACACACACCCACACACACACACACACACCACACACACACATTACCCGGTCATACTCACGACCTACCACGGTCCCTTATCGTTTTTCTGCTTCTTAGCCTTCCTTATTGCCTCAAGCCTTACCGTCTTTACCTGTTCGAGTTCTATCTGGGTCATAATTCAAAATATAATCCGTCTTAGGTATCAAGTAGAACTCGACCACCTACCACTTTGGGAAGTACAGGGTATTTAACCCACAGGTCCATGCTAAGACCTGAGAAACAGTTAACTTTTATTTAAAGTCTATATAAATTTTCAAAATAAAATCCAGATTAATATATATAAATATTATATATAATATATAATATAGTATATAATATAATAATATAACTATATTATATATATATTAATATATATTATATATATATATATATATATATATATATATATATATCATATATATATCACTTACACTCACACCTACACCTACCAACCCCCACACACCTTATCCACTTATACACACATAACATGACACTTATACAAAAACATACACCCACCATAGACATTACACCTCACCCATAGACCCACTTACCACCATCAATAGGCCTACACTACCACACAGATACCACCACACACACCACTATGCACTTATAAACACTATGACACTTTATACACACATAGACACTTACACTAGTGCAAAGACACTTACACTAGCGCCTAGACACTTACACCCAACCATAGACACTTACACTATCCCATAGACACTTACATTTACACACACACGCACACACAAACGTATTGCCAACTTATACACACATACACTATGACACTTATACACACATACACCCACCATAGACACTTACACTCACCCATAGGACACCTTAACACCAACCATAGCCCTTACACTCACACAACAGATACACACACACACACTATGACACTTATACACACTATGACACTTATACACACATAGACACTTACACTCAACCATATACACTTACCACTTCACCGCATAGGCCACTGTACACTCAACCCGATAGACACTTACACCCACCCATAGACACTTACACTCACCCATAGACACTTACACTCACCCATAGACACTTACACTCACACACACACACACCTGATATTTTGAGGCCTCAGCTTTGATGCCTCAGCTTTGATGCCTCAACTTTGATGCCTCAACTTTGTGATGCCTTCGCTTTGCATGCCTCAGCTTTGTGCCTCAGCTTTAGTGAACTCAGCCCTTGATGGCACCTATATGACGGCTCAACTTTGATGGCTTAACTTTGATGTTCAGCTTGATTGATGTCTATCTCGATTGGTCATCTTTGATGGCAACAACTATATTGATGGTTTCATACTTGATGGCACCTATATTGTTGGTTCTAGCTTTCTTGATTGACAGATTTACTGCATGACTCAACTTTGATGTTCCCCAATCACCGTAAGGATGTCTATCGGTGTCCTATCGAGAATCCCTAGGTGTGTCAGACGATGCCAGTAAGGCCAGGTGAGTGCCAGGTGAGTGCCAACGAGTTGCCAATGAGTTGCCAAAGTGAGTGTCACATCAATCCAAGTGATAAGTGTCACATAGTGCCAACTGAGTGTCCATAGTGCCAACTGAGTGCCACTTTTATCAAGCCTTTCGTGCCTCCCCTAGCCGAGATAGCCCTAATAGTTGGTGTCTACCCCTAGGCTTATAAGGTAATGAGAATCAAATGGTTTATAGTTATAAGTTGCTAGGATGCTTCCTAGTATGAGTTAGCTTTTCTAGCCTACCCTGATCATAGAATAGCCCTAGTATTGGTGTCTACCCCTTGTATATGTTATTGAGATTCGATTTGGTTGGTTAATATTATAAAGCTGCTAGTTATGTTTCCTTGTCTTGCCTTTCTAAGCTATTCACTGTTCTTTTCATAGATACAACCCTAATATTGCTGTCTAACCTATGTTATAAGGTAAACGGATTCGATTGGTGTGTATTATAAGTTCCTAGGACGCTCCTTTTTCTCAGCACCTCCTAGCAGGCCATAATAATTTATCTCGAGATTATATACTAGATCATGCAGATCGCCACGCCGACCACAGGATGCGCACCCCGCCGCGTTTCTCCGCTCCGCCGCCCGGCCCGCCTAGGTCCCAATATCATTCAGCCGTAACCGTTACCGCGAATCAGTTAACAACTATCGACGTGAAAACATATAAATATTTCATAGTTGTGATATCAATGTAAACAATTCAAAAAAATTTTCTTTTCAAATATACTATGAGTCATTCATTTTTATTTTATAATGTAAACATTTTTATTAAAAACATATACTTTACAACCTTAAAGCAGTAAACAGTAAATCAATAGCTCAATTGCCTAGCAACAGAGGGATTAGTAAGGCTTTGTTTACTGCTTACGATTTACTGCGTTTACTGCTTTACATCATATATTATTAACATTATTGTTTTCTGGTATATATTTTTTTATTTTTGTGTTAATACTTTTTATTTTATAAATTTTTAAAATTGCTAATGGTAAGAAGAAAAACACACAGCAGTGTCTGTTTATATAAAACATAAATGTTTTTACAACAATTGTACGAAATTTTATTAAAAACATATACTTTACAGACCTTTAAGCAGTAAATCAGTAATCAATAGAGGTGTTGCCTAGCAACAAAGGGATAAGTAGGATTAGTTTTACTGCTTTACTGCTTACTGCTTACTGCTTTACTGCTTTACTGCTATACATCATATTTTACAATATTATTATTATTTCTATTATTTCTATTATTATTTTTATTTACCATTATTTATTATTCATTATTTTAATTGCTCTATAATTATTTATTATTTTTAATTATTGTTTTTATTATTTTTATTATTATTATTTTATTATATTTATTATTATGAATTTTATTATTATTTTTCATTTTTATTTTATTTTATATTATTTTATTTTTATTTTATTATATTTTATTTTATTTTTATTATTTATTTATTTTTATTTTTATATATTTTTATTTCATTTTAATTTTAATATTATTTTTTTTTTTATTTTATTATTATATATTTATTAACATTATGTTTTATTAAGTAAATTTTTTTTTTTTATTTTCAATTTTATTATTATTATTTATTAACGAAGAAATACTCCGATTATATTTTTTTATTTTATTTATTTCTTTATATTATTCCATATTTTTATTATTATTTTTATTATTATTATTTTTATTTTTTATTACGAAACTTCGAGTTTCAGTTTCTTCATCCCCTACAAAGTATTATTTTTGCTCACACACAGACACACAACACACACAAGAGACCACACACAGTCACACTCACCACACACCTCACACACACACACACACACACATACACACACACCCACACACACAACACCCACACCACACACACACACACACACACACCCTGTTCATTAAAATATTCACTTTTTAAACATATTCAAATAATTTATTAAAACATTTATGTTTTATGTAAACACGTTACATCTATAGATTACTCATTCAATCTATAACTAAAAATTATTTCAAACGTTTCTTAAAACTTCTATAATTAATCAATCATTATCTTTGAACAAAGAATTTATTATTATTAAACTGTTAATACTCTTTGTGTATAAATTTATAACTATCATGTTTTAAAATAATTTTACTAAATTTTATGAAATTT
>JABUQX010045988.1:27500-32500 GCA_015478945.1 Trachelipus rathkii | reverse complement strand
CATTTGATTTCCTCATACCTTATAACCTAGGGGTAGACACCAATATTAGGGCTATTCTAGGCTCAGGAGAGGCTAGAAAAGGTTGAAAAAAAGTGGGCATCCAGGCTTGCACTAATGGTAGCACTCAGTGGCACTATATAGCACTCACTTTGCACTATGTGGCACTCACTTGGCACTCATTGGCACTCGTTGGCACTCACCTGGCACTCACCTGGCACTCGTCTGACACACCTAGGGATCTCATAGGACACCGCTAGACACTCCTTACGGTGATTGGGAACCATCAAAGTTGAGTCATCAATAAATCTGTCATCAAAGCTGAACCAACAATATAGGTGCCATCAAAGATGAACCATCAATATAGGTGCCATCAAAGATGAATCATCGAGATAGGCCCCATCAAAGCTGAACAATCAAAGTTGAGCCATCAAAGTTGAGCCGTCAATATAGGTGCCATCAAAGCTGAGTCAATAAAGCTGGGGCATTAAAGCTGAGGCATCAAAGCTGAGGCATCAAAGTTGAGGCATCAAAGTTGAGGCATCAAAGCTGAGGCATCAAAGCTGAGGGCTCAAAATATCGAGTGTGTGTGTGTGTGTGAGTGTAAGTATCTATGGGTGAGTGTAAGTGTCTATGGGTGAGTGTAAGTGTCTATGGGTGGGTGTAAGTGTCTATGGGTGAGTGTAAGTGCCTATGGGTGAGTGTAAGTGTCTATGCACTAGTGTAAGTGTCTATGTGTGTATAAGTGTCATAGTGTTTATAAGTGTCATAGTGTGTGTGTGTATCTGTGTGTGAGTGTAAGGGCCTATGGTGGGTGTAAGTGTCTATGGGTAAGTGTAAGTGTCTATGGGTGGGTGTATGTGTGTATAAGTGTCATAGTGTATGTGTGTATAAGTGGCATAGTGTGTGTGTGTGTGTGTGTGTGTGTGTGTGTGTGTGTGTGGTTGTGTAGTGTAGGTTGATATATATATATATATATATATATATATATATATATATATATATATATATAATATATGTATATATATATAAAGTACATTTAGTGTATATATATATATATATATATATATATATATATATATATATATATATATATATATATTATATATATATATATTTATTAATATATATATATATATATATATATAAATCTGGATTTAATTTTGAAATGTTATATAGACTTTAAATAAAAGATACCTGTTTCTCAGGTCTTAGCATGGACCTGTGGGTTAAATACCCTGTACTTCCCAAAGTGGTAGGTGGTCGAGTTCTACTTGATACCTAAGACGGATTATATTTTGAATTATGACCCAAAGCCTCGGACAGGTAAAGGCGGTAAGTCTTGAGTCAATAAGGACGGCTAAGAGCAGACGATAAGGGACGGTGGAAAGTCGTGAGTCATGACCGGGTGTGTGTGTGTGTGTGTGTGTGTGTGTGTGTGTGTGTGTGTGTGTGTGTGTGTGTGGTGTGTGTTCAAGTTGAGAGGGGTACATACAAACATGCGTTCAAGTTAGGATAGATACCTACATGCGTTCAAGTTAGGATAGATACCTACATGCGTTCAAGTTAGGATAGATACATACAGGAACTCATGTTAGGGCAGGTACCTACATGACCTCATGTTAGGACAGTTCCCTACCCAAGGTACAGCGTCAGGTACCTACAGGTGCTCGACTTAATCCCTCACGAACCTTCATGAAAGGTCAATTTCAGGCCTTGATACGGTATCAAGGTCAGAAATATCAAGGTCAAAACACCAAAAGGGGGCTAAGCCCCCTAAAGGGGGTCAAAGGGGGGCCAAAACTAAGGGGGAGACATGTACGACGGTTGCTACGCAACCGTCTGGCGCACCCCTTCTTCGAAGGGGTGCCAAAAATTGGGGTGCCAAAAAGCTAGGGTGCCAAAATCCTAGGGTATATATATACACATTGGAGCAACGATATGGCCTTGTTACTACTAGCAACATTAAACACCTCCATCATACATTTAAACAACACCATCATCAAATTAGCCAATCTCTACATACCTAGGGGTCACAGAAAATCCTACAATCCCAAACTATCCCCCGAAATCAGTCAACTTATTAAACAAAAAACTCCCTCCGAAAACTCAGACCATACACCACATTAACCACTAACCAAATAACTAACCTAAACACTCAGATCTCTAATCTCATAACCACTAACACTACTAACAAGTTTACAGAATACCTACAAAACAACATCTCACGCATAGATAATAAGAAAACCTGGCAGGTTATCAAAAAACTAAACAACTCACAAAACAACACCCCTCCCTCACACGAATCCCCATCCTTGCCCGACAACTCCCTCCCTTCCTCAAAACAACAAGCAGACAGCCTCGCAAAACTCTACGCTAATATCTCCCGTAAACCAACTCTCCCCATTAATAGGTTAACAAAAAAACAACTCAAAAAAACTTCCCTCAGATCACAACCCTCCACCTCCTTTTACAACCAACATAATATCAGAGACAATCAAAACCCTTAAAAATTCACCAGCAACAGGACCAGACTCAATCTCAAACTTCCACCTGAAACACCTAGGAGGAAAAGCAATTCTCCTCATCACAGAAATCTTTAACAAATCCTGGAAACTCAATTATATACCCCCAATCTGGAAACAAGCATTCATTATCCCAAATCTGAAACCCAAAAAAGACCCCAATTCCCCATCCTCCTATCGCCCAATCTCTCTTCTCTCCACCATCAGCAAACTGCTGGAGAAACTAATATTTAAAAAAATATCCCCACACATCACCCTCCCAGAATTCCAACATGGATTTAAAAGGCAATCATTCAACAACAACAGCCCTCACCTCCCTCACACAACACATAATTAATGGCTTCAACCAATTCCCATCACACAGATCCATACTTACAGCCATCGACATTAACAAAGCCTTTGACACTGTCCCCACATACATCCTTATACAAAAAAATTCTTCAATTCCCCCTAGAAAACAATGATAAAAGTGGCTTTCAAATTTCCTTACCAATAGATATGCCAAGAGGTCCTACCAAAAACACCTCTCACACCATTAAAACTACAAAACGGCGTACACAGGGCGCGCTATTCTCTCTACCATTCCTCTTTCAATCTCTTTATAGCAGATCTGCCGTTTCTTCCAACCAATCACCAAATAATTACTACGCAGACGAACATCAGTCTCATTTACCAACCTCCACTTGTAAACCCAGCCACCCAACACACCCAAGAATACCTACAATTATTAGAAACTTGGCTAATCACCAATAGAATGAGAGCTTCCCCCCTTAAATCCTCCATTACCCTCCTAACCACAGACCGCCGCCAATCCTCATTCCACCCAATAGTCTACTTGAACAACAACCACCTCCCCCTAAACAAAACCCCAAAAAAATATTAGGACTTCACTTACGACACACATATGACCTTCTCCCCCCCCATCGACCAAATTACTCCTCAACCCAAACGGAATTAAAACACCCTCCGAACCTCTCCCAGCACAACTTCAGCGACTGAAAACACATCCTTACCACAATCTACAAACAACTCCTCAGAACTAATATAAACTATGCCTCTCCCGCATGTTTCTCAGCACTATCACAATCCAACTTTAATAAATTACGTTACACAAAACACTGCCCTTTGAATAATCACTGGATGTACTAAAACAACCCCATCCAGCATTTACATGACGAGACACACATCCTTCCCATCCCTACCCACTTGAAGATGGTAGGGACACAATTTTTCCAGAAAACACTCAATCCAACCCATCCATGCCACCAAATACTCTCCAAACCCCCCCACCCCAACACACACTAAAAACCCCCCTCCTTACCAGCCAAACTTTATAATGACATCTGCAACAACATTCCCCCACCCCCAAATAGTCTTGCTCTCTCACATCCTACACAATTAACTAACACATTACCTACAAAACAGTCCCAATAACAATCTACTAAACACCCCATCCCCAAACATCTCCCTACAGAAGAATCACTGTCCAGAAGAAACCAAATTAACCTCGCCCGGAGCAGATCAGGCCACCACCCAAATCTTATGCAATATAAATTCAGATTCAAACTTGACAACGTTATATCCCCCATCTGCACTAGATGTCGTACATCCCAGGACAAAATGGAGCACTTCCTTCTGGAGTGCCCCGCCCTCGACGCCCCCCGTACCACCTTCGCTGTAACTTCTCTTCTTGACCTGTGGAACCGCCCAAGAGCAGTGGCCGGCTTTCTGGAGGTGGTGTGGCCCCTCCAATAAGGTGAGTCAGGGGCAGAAATATATGTATGTATATAGTATATATATATATATATATATATATATATATATATATATATATACTAATATATATAGTATAATATATATATAATATATATATATATATATAGTATCATTATATATATATATATATATAATATATATACATATATATACTAATATATATATACTATATATATATATATATTATATATATAATATATATATATATATATATATATATATATACTATATTATATATATAATATATATTATAATATATATATATATATATATATATATATATATATATATATATATAAACTTGTAAAATATATATATATAAATATATATATATATATAATTATATATATACCGTTCTATACTATATATTATATATATATTATATATAATATATATCTATATATATATAACTATATAATATATATATATATATATATATATATATATATATATTATATATATAATATAATTATATATATTATATATAATTATATTATATATTATATATATATATATATATATATATATATATATATATACTCTATATATATATTATATATATATATATATATATATATATATATATATATATATATATATTATATATATATATATTAATTATATGATATTAGATTATATTATATTATGCGAAAGGTTGAAGCGCAATTTCTCAACGCTGTTTGGTCTTTTCTTTCTAATTTC
>JABUQX010045988.1:10000-22500 GCA_015478945.1 Trachelipus rathkii | reverse complement strand
AGAAGAGGCCATGAATATCTGTACTGCTCCCCTAAATTGGAACAGATTTTCACGTTCTGGTGGTTTGACTATCTTACTTATTCTCGATGAGACTGGTTTACTTCTTCCCATCAAATGCTGACGGTCCTCTAATTATAGGGGATTTCAACGCTTACATTATCACACTGAGTGGGTTTCAATTCTCACACTTGATGCAGGTGGGGAGGAAAGCCAAACATTCAGTATTCTCAACGCGATCTGGAACAGTTAATTAGGAAACCTACACATATCCCAGTCGAACAACCAATCTTTGGAACATTCTTGACTTATGCTTCACCACTACTCCGCTTAATTACAAATACACAATTTCTCCTCCTATCGGTAACTCTGACCACAATCTTATAGCTCTTAAATATAATACTTTTTTCTCCAGGCAGCTCCACCTTGCTCTAAACGTGAATTTCTGGGTTCTTTAATTCTGGCTAATCTGGGGCGGGCATGCGCGTCGTTCTCCTAACGTACTCTTGGAATGAATCTGCTTTGACTCGGTGAATGCTTCGGTCTGCTGAAAAAGTTGCGTCTGCGATCGCAGATGGAATGAGCACTCATTCTTTCTTGGACTGAATTTTTTATCTTCACTAAATCCTTGGTCCGATGGAGCTTTATCTCGCGCCATTCAGGACGAGAGACATTACGTATCGGGGTTTCATTTTGGAAAAACTCTCAGTTCTCTTCACTCCTTTACTAATTTCATTTCTGTTTCGGGAAGTCAGATTGCCAGGGTTGATATTTCGTCAAGGCTAAGCGCGCTTCATTTAAAAAGAAAGATGCACTAACATGAGTGATTTTTCTACTGATAAAATTTTCTTCCCTCTTCCCCAAAATATTTCCTACAAGTTTTGTAAATCATCCCCTTTCCTCCCCTTATCGCTCTGACGGTTCTGTTAGTAAACTTCTTCTGTTGAAAAGGCCAAAATCTCATTTGAGCCTCCTTTTATCATCTAATTCTAACACTGAAGACGACATTCTCGGCAATTCCTCTGCCTAACTACCTTCATCCCTCATCAGGAGTTATCGAATCGCACCAATTACCTGATGATCACACATGATCGTGTTGCAACGAGTCCTAGATCTATGAACGCCACAGGAAGGGGTAGTGGCCAGGGATCGCATCTCCCCAGTGTTTTTGAGGGAGACGCTGCTTCTGAAACTGGCGCACCATGTATCTTGTTTCAACATCTACTCTCTAATGTCTTAACACTAAACTTTTCACTCAGTGCTGGAAAGACGCGCTTTTGTTCAGAACGATCACCGAAACAAAGGTAAGCCGTTCTGAGGATTCCTTTAACTATTGCCCTATAGCTACCACATTGTTATTACTATCGTAAAGTCTATTGAAACTCTTCTAGTAATCTATCATTTCTGGAATTCATCTAGGAGTTTGACTCATATCACTTTTCAGATCAATCAAGTATGGATACGACGTTCCGAGGCTCAAAATTGTGACATACTTCCTATCTAACTGATTTATGGTACTTCTGCCTTAGGGGAACTATGGGGAGTTCTTGCGTGGCTGGCGCTGCGACATATCCAAATCTTATTGACGAAGGATATGGCACGACCGTCGCTTACTCATCGAAGCTCCCTTCACTTTGAGGTTTTTCCTCCTCTCTTTGCTTACTCAATGATCTTAGTTTTCTTCCGATAGCTCCCATATCATGCACTCAGTTGCACTGGAGCGTACCTCTTCCATCCTTTCCTGTTAATAGTGGTGTTCCTCAAGGTCTTGTTTATATCTTAACTTATTCACTACATTTTCAATCAACGATTCATCAGCCTGTACTCATCATCAACTCTGTTCACTCTTACGCCGATGGACTCAACTCTCCATTCTAGTTACTCATATTTCAATCTTAGCTCCCTACTTTTGGCTTCTAGAGCTGCCTACTCGATCTATGCTTTCTGAATTTCATATTCTGCGATTGGCATGGATTTCACCCGGATGGGGTCACCGCAAAACCTAATGTAAAGTTCAACTTCTTTAAAAACTCACTTCTTTACATTCTCCCTTCAAAAACACCTACCAACCATTCCTACTGTTCACTTGAACAGGCTCTAAGCTCTCAGCCTGTGGAAATAACATTAAACATTTTAGTCGGCTAACTCAACGAATAAAAACAACCAACAATCATGTCTTGGGAACCTCATATAATACAAAATGGTGTGCTAGGGAGGGCCTCAAAAGAAGCTGCGAGTTGCATGATCTCGGATTGCGGAGAATTTATTTTCTCTGAACAGTATACTCCAGTTATTATAAGGGCCTTATTCCCGCCCTTGTCATTGAGATACATGGTTCTCACATCCTGGGCGGGGCTCCGGCTCCACCCTTATATTGGATAGGGGAATTGAAGATCTTGAAAGCTAAGAGACTAATTAAACTGTCTCCGTCTTAATCAAACTACCCATTGACTATATCATCTGCGACGTGACAGTTGAGCGCACTCCTTCCATATTCCTATAAGGATTACATATCGGTGAGAGCACACGTGCCTCAGGGCGGGAAGCTGACCTTCTCGCCCATCATCCACCACCCATTGCGTCGCCCTGTAATCACAGAGGTGCTTGACTCGCGAATGATAGTGATTTGTCAGAGTATTGGAAAACCCCAGACTTGTTCGATCGTGATGCCTGCTTTCTTTCCAGCTACTATCTGTTCTGAGGAAACTCCTTAGCCTCAATTCTGTTTTTTCCAACATGTATCTTAATCTTCCCACTCTTAAAAGCACACGATCTGCGCTCACCATAAGAGAATTTTTGTTAAGCTAGTGACTTGGCGGGGTTTTCTAAATAGTTTTCATCTTCTGCCCCCTCCTTGAAAAGGGCGCGGCCCGTGAGAAAGTGGTGGAATTGACTGTTAAAAAAAAAAAAAAAAAAAAAAAAAAGAGAGAAATTTCTCTCATTGACCATGATATTCTACTAGCTGGCTGGTTTATTTTCGCATCCTATCTACAGGGTAAGACTATAGCTGAAGATCAACAAGCAAAGAGCTAAATCAGCGGTTATGCAACGAGTGCGTTCAATTGTATTACAAAACAGGGTTGCAAGAAATTTCAAGAAGAGAAACGGACTACATACTGAAACACTATATGTAAGTGAATGAAACTAAACGACATAAAGCTAATTCACCCATTACTAATTCTCAAGTCATTCTTCAGACAAGCTCAGACAGATGAGTATGCAAAACATATAAGATAATGTGAAGAGCGCTTAAGTCAAAAAAGCGTGTCCACTGGTCCGAAGGAAAAAAGAGATCCAAGGTCCTTCTCATCCTTAGTTACACAGATATTCAATAACTTCGAACAAACTTTCTTGTGCATGCACTGAAAGTCAGTATGAAAAAATCGATATAAACTTCGAAGCCCATTAAATTAGATGAGGCCATCCGAAAAAGTATTCCAGACATAATGTATACAGGAAGCTGCAATTGTGTTTACTGGCATCTACCCTATCAACGCAAAGTCAACAACTATGACCGAGTATTTTTTCTGCACTCTTAGCTCTTTAATAAAACAGACCATAAGAGGAAAAGCAACAACGAAGGAGGAACCATGGCAGATTGACATGTTCAACTCTCTTTAAGCAACTAATTACATTCAAATGAGTTTGATGACTGTTTTATGGCGTTTCAAAAATGTTGAATATGTAGTGCTATACATGTCAAGGGATTAAGAGCAGACTATGATAACTAATATATGATGTCTTTTCATATATTTATTTTTATATTTTTAAGATCCATTGGGAAAATACTTAATCAGATAATATGTGACAGCACCATTTATCAGAAAATACCCCCAAAATGGGCATGATCTTTTACTATGAATTCCTATATATCATTGAGTGACTACATTATAATACTTACCAACTCACAGTGTATTTAAACGTGGGGAAAGCTAATCGTAGTACCCATCATCAACTTGAGTAATTATCGCAAAACATTTTTTAAAATTTTCGATATTATCATAATAGTTTAAACCATCGCCATTAAAATCTTTGCGTAAGCAAATAATGTTTCCTGACATAAAGTAAACAAATATACTCTGAATAATATAAGCACGATATTTCAATTGCAAGGAAAACTCAGTCAGATACCAAAAATCAAGAAGAGTACACTCAAGCAAAATAGAAGAACACATTTAAGATACTCTCTTCACCGAGATTCCTCCAAATATCAACACTATAACAAGAAAAACGCCGAACTTCGGAAGAGGTCAAATTACAGGAAAAAGCAGTGAACTCCTATTCTACATTGTGAAAGAAAAAGCAGCAATATCCTCAAACTGATCCGCGGCAACTTTATTACTTGATAATATATGTTAAATCTCACTCCTTGATGACCCTTTACACCAGATATTTCAACAAACACCCACACGAAGAAGAAACAAAAATATGACAGTCAATAACTTATTCAAAGGCCATCTATAACAATATATATATATATATATACTATATATACATATATTTATATATATATATAATATTAATATATATATTATAATAATATATATTATATATATATATAATAGTTAATATAGTACTTTACAAAATTCAGTTTCTTAATGTGGATAAGATAAATCTATTGCTTAGTGAATCTTGACTATAGCAAAGTCATCCATTTACAAATTTACTGGGAATATTATTTCCTACAAAGTGCCTATTCTTTCAAAAAGGAGAGAGCTTGTCCAAAGACTCATACATTATCTACCTGCCATTTTTGTCGTTAGATATGGTGAATCCTGAAAAGCTCTGCTCCTTTTCAATTAGAAGCTCTTTGGCGAGAAGAAGGAGGAGGGGAGGGGGAGGGCGAATATATTAAGAGCTTATGAAGCTTGTCCGTTTAAGTTAGATAAATAAGCACCCACCTTATTAGATATCTACAGACCGCAGTGTATATGCCTGCAGGAAATCGAATCCAGTTACTCGAGCATTCCTTTCATCCTCTATGCTGTATTGGTATTCTTGAAATCTAGCCACACAGATAAATTTGAAGCATTGATGCTATTGCCGCATCTTCAGTGTCAGAATTTTTCGCTGTTCAGGCCGATTTCCGCCTTCAAACACCACCTCTGATGCATCGTTGCGCACAGAAGAGTTCTTTTGAACTCCGAGTAATAACAAGATCTGTTAGCTATACTTCTCTAAATTGTACATACCTCAAATCGGATACATAAGAAAGGTTCCTCCGGCAGTACCTTCCCCCCTGGATGCTTCTAGGTACTCTAACGCTTCATCACATCCTGTGGGGTGAAAAATATGTCTCTCCAGTTTAACGAACTCCTTGTACAGCTTTTAGACACATCCTCACTAGTTTCTTCAAAACAGTTCCAATCTTGCGAACGCTATTAACTCTCACACTCTCATCTTGTTGTTCTGGTATCTCCTTTTGCTTTTATCCCCTTTATAACTTGCAGATTCAGATCGGTCACGACAAGTTCAGTTTTTGAGTCTCCTATCTCCCATATTACTCACCTTGAAGCGGCGGATTATCTGAAAGCTTCTGCCGCCACCCTAGCTTCCCACAACGTTGGAGCGATTAGATCGTAAAACCAGTTCCGTTTTGTTTGTTCGTTATATTTGGGCCAAAAGGGCTCTTGACGTACACGTATATAGTAGACTTCCCCAACAATACTTTCTAATATCCTCGACCAGAGTCACAGATGAGGAGCTTCGAACAGCAACCAGGAGCTTTTCGTTCACTCACTCAAAGTAAGCGTGATGAGGCTTGAGGCTTGTCCTATCGAAGGGAATATCTAATGTGCATCACATTCATTCACTTCAATCCTTCCGTTTAGGCACCAATACCATTATTACGAAGTGTCGTCAAACTTATTCTTTATTGCTGCACGCCATAACTTTATGCGAGCTATGAAACCATTCAAAATATTCCTTTTTCATATATAATACAGTAAAGAGGATGCCCTCTGGAGTTTCCTACCAGAAAGTTTTGTTTGTGTTGGCCCAAATTGCACATAGAACCTCACCATGTTCATTACCGAAGATTGTATATTTATTCCAATTCTTCTTCAACATCGAAGAGCGTCGTTGGTGGTTTCTTCTGCTATTGTCCTGATCGCAATAGTTATTTACATACTTCAGTTTTATTTTTCCTGTTGTAACTTAGGTCAATTGTATTAGCACTTACTTCTATTATTCTTCCCTTCCCTATGATGGACCTCTACGTCATATATTATTCTGTAATCAAAGCGTATTTATTAGACATTAACGATTGTTACCCAACCGAAAAATCCGTTGGTTCTACTGTGTAATGTTTTCAACAACTTCTCCAATCTGTTTATATTGCTATCCTAGCGAAAAAGAGATCTGCTCGATCCTTTGGCCAAGGCAAGCCTCTGAAAATACGCAAGCCACTCCGTACAACGTCCGTCCGTTTTAAGCAACGCGCATTTCCCTATGCCTCCTTCCTCACATACGTCGAAGATTCATGTTATGTTGGCAGGATGCTGGGAAAATTCACCAGGGGAGCAAACACTCCAAATCAGAAAGCCAAATAGATAATTGGCTTCTTTTAGTACCCGCTACCTTCACCAGATGTGATGACGCTTAAACTAAAGCACCTGAACCATTCTGCCCTCATGTGTGCGGCCGACTATATGTCCATGGACCTCCTTTAGCTTGCCAGTTCTGCCCACTCGTCAAGTCCCACGCTTCCATTACATGCACCTTTTCCCTGGGTGTACTGCACTTGGTCGTTATTTGCAATAAGCACTTCTCTCTCACGTTCTCCAACCTCCCTCAGCCAAAATAAAGTACACCTCCTCAGAGTTTACTTACCTTCAAGTCATAAGGTAATTTTTGCATTTTATGGACCTAATTCTCCTTCCATAAGATCTATCCCACTGAACCGTATACTATGCGATGTGCTTAGAAGGCCTTCCCTGGGTTAGCCCTCAGAACGGTGGCCCGTACCGTTGTTAGCGCGCCTTGGGAGACTCACGTTTCAAACTTTCAAAAGAAAAAAAAATTATTTTCAGCTAAATAATGCAGACTTGAATACTTTGATTTCACATTATATTACTGCTCTGCTTTAAGTGGTTGCTCCAAGCCAGTCAGACGAAACACAACAAAGTCAACGAGTAAGGTTATATAGAGAGTAACGAATCAAAAACATATTAGAAGTAGGCGGACAAAGAAAGAGTAAGGTTCGTTTAATAGTTGTTAAGGACAGATCACGGTTTGTGTCCCATAATAATATTCATACAATATATATATATATATTTATATATAGTATATATTATATATATATATTATATATTATATATATATATATTATATAATTATATAATTATATATTAGTCCACAGAAGTGTCACCAGCTCCGGCAGGCCAAATTTCAAGGAAGGACAGAAAGGAATAATTAAAGAGATTCAGACTTTTCATTAGTCTTTGACTTCCTTTTTTTCTTCTTACTTAGAAACCTTTTCCTCTTTCGTCCATGATCATCAAGAATTTTTGATTACACAAACTGATTTAGCACGAATTTTTTCAAACCTCTTCATCTGTCTGCCTGCTTCTTTTTTTTTTTCACATAGGTTCTCCTGTTGTCAATCAGGCATCATTACAATAGAGGAACCATTCAAACCATTTACTTTCTGACAACCTCAACATTTTCAATTAATCCTCAATCTTTATGCTTCTTCAAAAATTTTCAGACAACTTCAACATTCTTTCAAACATATGCTTCAGACATAATCTATCGCGTACAAACATTCAGCGCTGCACACACTGTTCATTGAATGAGTTGGTTGCACCGACGGTAATCCCAACCCGATGAACCGCTGTGCCAACTATATATATTATATATATATATATATATATATAAATATATATAATATATATATATATATATATATATATATTATATAATATATTACTATTAATATTATATATATAAATATATATATATATATATATATATATATATATATTATATATATATTATATATATATATATTATATATATATATATATATATATATATATTATATATATATATATATTATATATATATATATATATATATATATAATATATATATAATATATATATATATATATATATCTATATATATATATAAATATAATATATAATATATATAATTTGATATATAATATATATATTTATATATATATATTATATGATATATATATATATATGATATATATATATATTATTATTATATATATATATTATATTATAATTTATATATATATATATATTATTATATTATATATATATATATATATTATATTAATATAATATATATATATATATATATATATATTAATATATATATATATAGATATATACTATAAACAAAAATTTTAAGAAAAATATTTTAAAAAGACCGGTTCAAATTATTCTTGACCGTAAAGACTGCAATAAATCTTGTCTTTAGCAAATGGTCAGTACAGATTAAAAGGTTAGAATACAATAAACCTAAAAAAAGGGGCACACACACCACCCACCTACACACAGCAATAACACACACCACACACACACACACACACACACACACACACACACATAGTAGTATATATATATATATAATTATATATATATATATATATTTACTATATATATACTATATATATATACTATATAATATATCTATATATAGCATGTTGTGTTATAGTAATGTCTATTTTGTGCATCTTTCTTACGAGATCGTTAGGAATACTTTATATTAATTTTTAAGCATAATATATATATATACTATATTATATATATATATATATATACTATATATATCATATAATATATATATATATACTATATACTACTATATGTTGTGTGTGTGTGTGTGTGGTGGGGGTGTGTTGTTGTCATGTGTATGATGATGTTCATGTATGATGGATGTAATATATATATGCAACCAAGCATTTCATCGTGGAGTTCTTCAAGCTCGGACAAATATTTTTTAAAATCAGGCTGATACATAAAATATAGTCAGTCTTCTGTTTCTTTTAATTTATTGATTTTTACTTTTGTAGTCTCAGATGTATGATATAAATATTTAAGTTTGCAATTGCAATTAAAAGAAAAAGAAATATTAGCCAAGTTTTCTTAATTAATGACTGTTTGAAAGATTTATGAAATTGGATTAATGTTTAAATTTAGATTTTCTGATAAAATTATATATTGGGAAATAAAATTTTCTCTCTTGGATTTGTAATTACTGAAATAGACATGTTGGAAAAATTCACAGGTTTTCATGAACTAACTTTTCGTATAAAGAAAGACGCATGGTAAAGACTTTATTAGGCATTTTTGCTGTATAACTGAAAGGGGAGAGGTTTTTTATAATTCTGATTTTTTTAGTTAAAGCAAACGTAAAATTATTCTATTGCAATTTGGCATGTTAAAAGTTGAAGTTTGTATGGCATTGATCTAGTCCGAGAATAATTAAAAAATGTGCAACAAAGTCTTTTCAAAAATTAATTCGAAAGTAAGATTATTTAACAAAACAAACTAGAATAGCTAAAAATTTGTGAATTCGTTAAGTTACGCGAGTTGGGCAGTATTTAAAAATAATATGTTTATAAATTACTTATTTTAAATATTATTCTTTGTATTTAGAAACAGTATTTATCAAAAACCTATTCTTAATTTATTTTAAATAGAGTATTTAAAGACTTTAGATGGTGTTTAAATACAATGTTATTAAAAATATAATGTTTCACGTTGTTTAAAGACAATGTTTACTTGTTGTAGGTAAATTAGTTTATTTATTATTATTCGTGTTGACTTTCTGTAGGGACGTATGCTGGATACCTTAAATGGAAGATTTGAGTAGACGTACAACGGTCGGTACAAGTTCACAAATGAACATCTCTATTTCAATTCTCGAAATGTTGAACATCACCCCTCTAACGTTCTCAATATTTATTTTATTATCTTATGACTAGGACACGGATGATGTCCAGGTTACCTTCTCTTACATACCTTTACACCAGGGTGGTTAAAAAAACGTTGTTGCTTTTTTTTTAAATAACAAAACCACGTTTTTTTTTAAATAACATTAGACCATGGTTATTTTTGGTTATAAGCTTGAAACCTTCATCAACATCAATTATTTAAAAAAATATATATTATATATACTTAATTTACACTGTATTTACTATTAAGCTTTACAAGGTTCAGTGAGCCAACTATTTATTAAGCACTCAAACACAATATCTTTTTCAAATGAACATTTTTTCACTTTTCTAAAAAAAAAATTTTAGGATTATTGTTTCAATTCTCTCTCTCTCTCTCGCTCTTCCTCCTTCTATTATAATATATATAATATATATATATAAATATATATATACTATATATACTATACTATATATATAATATAAATATAATATATATATATTATATATATATTATATATATATACTAATATATATATAATATGAGGGAGTATGGAGTCATTCATTCCGATCTCTCTATTCCTTGAACTAAAACTGATAAACCTTGATTTATCAGAAATTATCGTTGATTTCAAATTCAGAAACTAAGTACGTTTACAACATTCGATCCGATCGAAAGAAAAATTCGCTGCTTCGAGACCTTAAAACACTTTTCTTTTTAGAAAAATGCAACAATTTTTCATGGCTCCTGCTACTTCCACTCTATCTGGCATTTTGCAATTTTAAGAATGTCAACTAACTTTGCTTCTCTTTCTTTCGTCAACTTTCCTTCCTCTTTATTATTGTATGGGTAATACTTGCGTCTGAACTTCTTGAAAAACAAACGCTAAACTCTTTGCTCAAGCTTTTCCTCTAATTCACTTTAGGCAGTTCAAGAACTGTTTCTCCTCTCCGATCTCCTTCCAGACTCATATTACTCAATAAAATGAATAATCTTTGAACTCTTAAGAAGCTAGGCCGCTAAGAAAGTGCGAAGAGTGTTGATGCTAATCCCTCCAGTGTCTGCATAACTTTGTTCTATCTGAGCTGCGCCTTGCTTGGTAAAGCTCGCCTAACTCACGGACTTCTAACCGTGCACCTCTCACAGTCCTTGCTGTGAAGATGCAATTTATTTCAGCAGTGCTAAAGAGGCGGACCCCACGTCAACAATTCAATTATCTCCAATTTCTTTAAACTCTCTTCCTAAAGTATTCGACACTGCTATTCTTAAAAGAAAGATTAGAAGCTTCTTAAATCTGCCATCTTATCTCCGATTGCCTGATTTCTTGTGCAAGGAGCGCCCTTAAGCATGGTGAATCTACTTCTTTCCTTTTCTCTCTTTACTCTTGGTCAGTGCGCTTTCCGAATTTCGGTAGAATCTTTATGTTGTGGCGCTAATACATATTGCAAGGCTTTGCGATAAAGATTGGCAACCAAGCTTTAATTTCTAACAACTTCATCTTTAGATATATCCTTCAATGTTGCTAACCTTCCTCTGTGATTTCAGTTCCAGTCTCTATGGTTGACTTATGTGGATACACCACCAATTTATCATTTAAATCTTTCAATAGCGGTGGTGTCCTCATATTTTTCCTCTATCCTATCCTCAACACTTTTTCTATTTTGCAATAATGATATATATCCTGTTACAGTGTCTACTATCAACTCTTAAGCTGATAACTATATCATCATTTCTCCTTCCAATTTGAAGACGATCAATTCCACAGCATATAAATGATGCTAGTGGTGTAGCCTTGAAGCAAGAGACCACTAATCTTTCTCATGCAAATAGTTTTGTTACTGAAAAATTTGTTGTTTTCATTGCCTCTATCAACAACTCAGTTTCATAGTCTATTTTCTTTACAATTTTTCACACAACTATAATATCTTCTTTGAAAACAAATTTCTAACCTTATTTTTTTTATAATATTTTTGATATCTCCTTTTCTAGTGATCGTTGTTAGAAGGATCGCATTATGTTATTTCTAGCAAGCTTCTAATTAGTTGGTTGTTCTGAGGCGCTTTCGTAACTTCATTTCACCACCTAACTTGCTGGCTCTTAATAGGGACATGATTCGCCCTAGTATTGAGTATAAATCACATATTTTGGGAGGTTCAAGACTTAATATTTTCCTTGATAAAGTGTATTATCAGACTTGTTGACTTGTTACCTCTCATACTCTCACTAACTTTATTCAATTTTTTTATCCGTAAAACTGTTGCATTATTCTATTTTTGTTATTATTGGTATTAAATTTACATAGCTCATATAAATTTTCCATTATTGTAGCTCTTGCTGTGAGCAGCGCTCCTTCATCTTGTATTTAAGATAGTGCCACCTTTCTCATTCTACCTCTCTGACCCAGATTTAACTGTTATGCTCAATCTTACATGTACTCTATTTGTAAAGCCTAGAGCACACACACTCTCCTTATCAATTTTTTCTTACTTAATGTTTTTCTTCTCTATCTTCCTTCAACTCTTCCATTTTTTCTCCTTTTTTTCAATTCAACATCTAAATGGCATCAATTTACTTTAGGTTCTATTCTTT
>JABUQX010045988.1:0-5000 GCA_015478945.1 Trachelipus rathkii | reverse complement strand
AAGTCAGATTACTGACAGTTGTGTGATGTTAATGAATACTTATATAATTATTATATTATTTATTACTTACTTATTATTATTATTATTATTATATTATTATTATTATTATCTATTCATTCATTATTATCTATTATATATTATTATTATTATTATTATTATTATATTATATATTATTATTTATTATTATTATTATTATTATCATATTACTTCATTATTATATTATTATTAATTACTTAGTTATTATTAAATTATTATTTTTAATTTATTATTATTCTAATTATTACTATTATTATATTATTAGGAATCATTATTATTTATTGTTATTATTATATTAGTTACTTTATTATTATTTTATCTTATTATTATTATTATTATTATTAATTATTATTATTAATATTATTATTTATTATTATTATTATATTATTATATATTTTTATTATTATTCATTCTTTGTTAATGTATGTATTTTCTTCATTATTTATAGCCTTTGTAACTTACTTATATTGTAAGCCATAACTATGTTTGTATCAATAGAGAGAAGAAAATATTTTTGATTTATTATTGATTGATGATTGATTGATTGATTGATTATTATTACTTATTATTATATCTCATTATTATTATTATTATATGTTTATTGACAGATGACAAATAATATTTGGAGTTTGAAGAATTGTTATTATTGCTTATTTTATATATTCATTATCTATTATATATTCCATATTATTTTATTTTTTATTATTATTTTTATTTATTATTATTAGTATTATTATTATTATTATATTATATATTACTATTATTATTATTATTGTATTATTATTTATATTATTTATATTACTTAATATCGAATCGATTAGTTCATTATCATTATATTATCGTTATATTATCATTATCATTTATCATTTATCATTTTATTCAATTATTATATTATTATTATATTATTACTTATTATTATATATATATCATTCTCATCCTCGATCATCGATCTCATCTGCATCCATCCATACATCCATCATCAATCATTCTCATCATCATCATCATCATCATCATCATCATCATCATCATCATCATCATATTATTTCATCTTTTCACGAGCTAATGATATTATGCTTAAAAAGTATTTATTAGGAATCATCTCATATCATCTCATACATTCATCATCATCATTAGTCATCATCATTCATCATCATCATCAATACATTCATCATTATTATTATTATTATTATTATTATTATATTATTATTCATTTTTATTATATTATAATTTATTATTATATTATTATTATTATTACTATTATTCATTATTATTATCTATTATCCTATAATATTCATTACTGTTAATTAGTATTTGTAATCCTTTTTAATATTATTATGTAATTTAGTATTTGATTATAATTTTTATTCAGTAGACTATTTTTTCTTTATTTTATTAGATATTCATTATTATAAATGTATGATTTTAATTTTTATATCAAAATCAAAACATTATTATTTATTATTATTATTACTTATTATTATTATTATTCATTATATTATTATTATTATTATTATTATTTTTTATTAGTATTGTTGGTATATACATTATATTGTTGTTGTTATTATTATTATTATTATTATTATTATTACTTATTGATTTTATTATTTTAATTATTATTATTATATTATTTATTAATTTAATTATATTATTATTATTATTATTATTATTATTATATTATATTAATAATATATTTTCTATATTATTATATTATTATTATTATTATTATTATTATTATTATTATTATAATTATTTGGGTTCAATGGACGAAACGTCCCCCTAGTAGCCCTTTCTCATCGTATTTATTCCTTTGTATTAATATTAATATGCAAGCATAACTATGTACTTAATAGAAGAGAATAAAATATTTTTGATATTGATATTGATTTGATATTTTTTATATTGTTAAAATCTATTATTATTGATATGTATTATTAATTATTATTAATTATTATTATATTAGTATTTTATTATTTTATTATTATTATATTATGTATTAATTATATTATTATTATTATTATTATTATAATTATTTTATTAATTATTATTATTATTAATTGTTTATAAATTCTTTATAGAGAGATGCAACATGATTTAAATAAATGCTGGTTTCACACAGCAGTTTAAGCATATGTATGCCTAAACAATTAGGTTAAAGTTAACAAATGATATTAGATATTTTTGTTGAGCTTGAGAGTGTCCCTTCTGAATAAGCTGAGTGTAGGGCGGGCCTCTTTTTTCATTGCTGAGGGAGTGCGGCTTCCCTTTTGACAGACATAGTTCACATAGGGTTGGGGTTGTGTTCGGATCATTTGGCGATTGCGTAAGTAAATGGACAGTCATCCCGCCTTGGGCCTTATCCAGGACCATCGCAGACCTCATCCACGCTACGAGAAAGCAGGAGTATTGTGACTTTATATATATATATAATATATATATATATATATATATATATATATTAATATATATATTTTTATATACTACTATATATATAGTATATATATATTAATATAACAGATGAATAATTTTTAACTCGTTGTTTAAATGTTTTGTCTTTTAAATATAAGAATTTAATAAGTTTAAATTAATTTGTATTAAGTATTTTTAAAATTTGATTTTATTATATTATATAAGTTAAACTGTGGCAGGAGTTAAATAACTTTGTTTATCTTTCCTTCGTTCTTCGTATATATATATATAAATTATATTTTAGCATAAAAGACATATTATTGAGAAGATTATTTGTTACAAGCAAAATTAAAATTTTTATTTTTTGGCAAAATATCAGAAAGAGTGTGTCTTCTGGAAAGCTAAGAGTATATTATTATATATATACTTATATTATATATATGTATATATAATAAATATATATACTATGTGATTATATATATATATATATAGTATAATATATATATATAATATATATATACTATATATATATAAATATATATTGATATCTATTATTATTTTACTATAGTATATAGATATAGTATACTATATATATATATAATATATATAATATAATATATATAATATACTAATATATATAGATGATATATATATATATATAAATATATATATATAATATATATATATATATTTTTATATTTTTATATTAATTTAATATATTATTATTAATTTTAAAAATTTATAATATAATATATATACATTTATATATACTATAATTATTATATACGTTCGCTCAGATTTGTAGAAATAGAGGTACCGGAACGATGACTGGGGGAGATAGTTTTGAAAAATTTAAAATTCTTAAAAACACATTGACTTATAATTGCGGAAAAAAATCACAAATTTGATTAACATTCTTGTTTATTCTCGAAAACTTTTAATCATACAATTTCAGCACAGTTTTATTAATGCAATTCGATTTTTCTAGAAACATCTTCCACAACTTCGTTATGTTATCGTCGTATTTCTTATTTCTTGTTCTCTCATTGTACTCTGTTTATTAGTGATACGGTATGTCCAGACATGAGCCACGAAACTCATATAATGAATGGATTAAAATTGACTACAGAAGGGGCATAGGTCATTAATCTTCAAGGAAAACAACAGACCGAAGCACGTGATATCATAATCTATTGACGTATCTTTAAATAGGACGACACTAATGAGATTCATTGTTATTGAGAAATTTCTCTCACACTATTCACTTAGAATGAAATTGAGCTAATTAATTCACGAATGGCAAGTTCTCAGATGGTGCAAGTTTTCTCGCAGGGAACACTCTAAATGGACTTATTATCGAAGCTCTAACCAAATGCTAAATTACATGAGTCTGAAGTTTCAAAGCCAGTTCTCATTCTATTTTCATTTCTCTGACCCATAAGTAGTTAATTTGGACACTTCTTCCGGCATTTCTTCCCATCACTGTAATTTTATACCAAGTCAGGCAAAGCATCAAGATCTTCCCACATGTCTCCTCTTCTATTTCAATAGACCGCTCCCCTTTTTAAATTCTCCTAAAATTGTTTCTGATCCAAGGTTTCCGGCCACTTTTCTACCTCCTTTTGTGGAGAGGAACATTGAAAAAAAGTCAAGTTGTCTACGGCTTGTTGATCTGAAACTAAGTAATTCTGCAACTATTTCAACTCCAAAAGCAGCAACTGTGATGTTTAATTTCTCGTTGGCAAAACTTTAAAAACTCAGAAAGCTTCCAGCAATGATCGGCCATTGAATCCAGTCTCGTTGAGGTTAGCTATGGTGATTGTTGTTAGAGGACCGTCAAACGAATTTTTATCCGCTTTGTTCCTCATTCATTCGTTCGAAGCATGCTTCTCAGTATGGAATTAAAGAGTTCATACGACGTCAAACAGCCTGACACATTCTTAAAATTAAGGAACCCTCCAATGAGTGCTCAAACCGAGCTTCCAATCATTCAAAATTGTTCTGCTACTGCTCTCAGTAAACTTGCACAGCTCGTACTCTCTGCGCTTTGGAGAGCATGAATACACCACATAAGATGTTACTGTTCTGAAATACACCAGAGAGCATTTAACCTTGCGCTATACTCCTGAAACTCACTTAATTACGTCAGACATGAACAAGTTCAATTCTGTGGTTGGCCACAGTGTCAAGCAAGAAAAGAGAAGGAATTTTTCCGATAAATAATGCTCCAAATACTCTTTCCTCCAATATGTAGCGAGCACCGTTCATATGTTAGCTTATTAGAGTTATACTTAAAGACATGTCGTTATTCCATGAGCACTAATTAATCTTTGAAACTGATTGAATTGGCATTTCGCAGTAACAATTCCAATTGACCACAGATCCAAGAAATGCATTAACGTAACAGCCATACCCAGTTTGTGGTTAAAAGAACACCCACATGTTCACTATTAAACTATTTTTTTATTCATCAATTATTCAATTCGATTTTGTGTCACTTTGACATTAATTTTCATTTTTTTTTTCCTTTCTTTACTTATGTGCTTTATCTCTCTGTT
>JABUQX010045987.1:15000-39281 GCA_015478945.1 Trachelipus rathkii | reverse complement strand
AAAAAGTTCTCCGCCAGGAAAAATTGTTAAAAAAAAAAAAAAATTAAAAAATTCGAAGTTTTTCATAATTTGAATAATAATAAGAAGCAGTAAACCTAATATATACATTTATTGAGAGTGTTTGTAGTTCTTCTAATTACTATAATAATTTATACAAAAAAAAAAAAAAAAAAAATAACCGAAAAATGGAAACTTTAAAAATTTTAAAAATTTCAATTTTTTAACATTTTTTAGCGTCAAAAAATAAATTCATAAAGTCGCAATTTTTTTTAAGATTAAATAATAAAACTAAAGATTCTTAATCATAACTCATTGCTAATTACAGTAATTTATTCCTTTTTAAAAATATTGGAGATATAATATTATTTAATATGAATATAATATATTAAATAATCAAAAGTTTGATTCATAAAATGTGAAGCAAAAATAGTAGCATTTCAGCTTTTTCAGCTCGTTAGCATGCTAGTTTGTGCATAGATGTTGCCAATATATATAATATTATAGTATATATTATTATATAGATATATATATTATATATTATATATATATTATATATAATATTATATATAATATATATATTATATATATATATATATACTAATAATATAATACTCACCCACTTTTACTGGAGAGGAAACATTAAGCAGTTTCTCGTAAGGTTCTGAAAGGCTAAATGTTTTTTGATGATTGTTAAATTGGAAGATGCTTCAGTGAGCTATACTTGTAAACTAATAAGAGTTGATATATGCTTATATGCATTTTATAATGAAAAACAAATGTTATATAAAACTTGTTAAAACGGTTAATTTGAAAGTTTAGGGTAATAGATAAGACTGCTCCGCGCTGGGATAAAAATCTTTTTAGGCCGAATAGTATCCTGCCAAAGTTTTATGACCGCAAAGTTGCAACGCCAATTATATATATATATTATATATATATATATATATATATTATATTATAATATATAATATATATATATATAATAATATATTATATATATATATATATATATTATATAATATATATATATATATATATATACTATATATAAATAAATTAATATAATAATCCTTGCGTCTACTATATGATGAACCACTTTTAGAGCTTGAATAAATGAATAGTTAATTACAAACAGTGTGATTATTTTACCGCATACTACTACAACTACTACTACCAACCAAGAACACTGAAATTTGTATTCGTACATACCTCTTCAAGGATTTCTATTATAATTACTAGTTTTTATTTATTGCGTATAGCATGAGTGTGTGAGAGAGGGAGGGAGAGAGAGATAATTATTTATTATTTTGTGTATAGCATGCAACTCAGTTTTCATCATAGCTTATTAGTCATGTCAAAGAAGCGCGCTCCTTATGACGTTCATAGTTTTTAGCTTCTTCCTTCTGCAGGGTTGTTTCAGGTTCTTAATTAGGATTCTGGTTAGAGCAATTAAACCCTTCAAAACATGCGCACTATATATATATTATATATATATATTATATAATATCATATATATTACTATACTATATATATTATATACTATATTACCTATATATATATATATATATATATTATATATATATAGTATATATATATCATATATATTATACGTATATTATTATTATTAGATGTGCATCATGAGAACGTAGTTGCATAAGAGTGTAAAAAGGCATGGTAATTGCCTGGTTAATTCCTGCTTGTATAACTCCTGCGCCCATATTAGGTGCATTTATCCCTACTAATAACATGAATTTTATTAGCAAGAATATTGAATTCTTCCATAACATTTTGAACACAATCACTTATTTAGATGCTGTGTGAGATACGTGAAAGGTGAAACTCGAAGGATGGCATTTTTTGTTCATAGTTGCTAGATAACCAATGAGCAGGTAAACTTAAAAATGAGGTATTTGCAGTATCAGCTGTCCATCCATCGCTTGTAAAAAGACAAGTATTCCCCTGCATTAATCTGATCTTGTATTTTATTTCTCACACATTCATATATATTTTTCACAATAGTTTCTTTTATATATTTTCTTGAAGGAATTACATAGTTTGGGCACACATGATTTATCAATCTTATGAAACCAATGTCTTCAACTATTGAAAATGGTTGCAAATCCACTGCGATCATTTCTCCAATAGGTCTGGGAATCTTTTTGGATTTAGAGTCATTTATATGCCATATTTTGGTTTTGTTAAGAGTGTCAATCAAAGTTGGTTGCTTAGAACATTGCAACTCAGTTTACTCCTTTTAGTTTCTGAAATATTTACCGTAAGAGATCATTTCCTTTTCTGTCCTTGTCTTTCCTTTTCTTCTTTCTCCTTTAAATCGTTTGGATGTATGCTTAGTATTTAAATGTTTAAGCATATTTGTTGTTGTAAAGCCACCTCTATTGGTTCCTCTTGATATTTGGATTTTGCATAATTTGAAAATAGTTTTTGATTGATCATCCTTAGCTATGTCGAATAATTTCCATGCTAAACTTTTTGATTTACAAGGAATAGATCCTTCTTTGCTGGCTGCTGGGTTGATTTGTAACTGCTTGCCATGATTATTTATTATAGTAATAGCAATGTTAATTTTTAAGTTAATTAATTTAAATTTTTAATTATTTTGTATATATTGTAAAAGAAGCAATCAGAAAGTTTATAACTTATGAATATGATATATATATATAATATAATTATATATATATATATATATATATATATTATATATATATAATCATATATATATATATATATATACAAAGGAAAGTACAGATTTATATTATCTTTTAAAGTTTACATACAAAAAATGATAAAATATTAAAAGTTTTGGACACAGTCTAATTCGGGATTTTGCTAAAGGTTTTCATTAAAAAGAAACAAAAAGTCTCCAGAAATTAAAAAACTACTTAAAACAAATTTAAAGTTCTATTTAATTCCTTTAACTTTTATTATCTGAATTATAAATTGCAGGCCCTAGGAGGAATGTGCCTAAAAATTGAAATTGGATTAAGAAGGCATGTTGTGTGTATGCCAGGGTGATATTTTGAGAGAACGAACAACTTTCGATAACGTTAATAGCCTATCCGCCTAAAATCTGGACTCTTTCAAACTGTGTGCAAATTGTTTAATAATTTTCATTAATAAACAACATATTAATTTCATAATATATTAATTACATAATGTATATTCAAATAACTCTCAATTAATTACAAACCATACAAGGCAAATATATCTCCAATGGCTCATCTTACGAGTTCACGGGTTATATAATTAATCAAAAACATTATTACATAACATGACCTTAACGAACATGTGCGATAAATGGACTCCCTCACCGTTGACTGTCATGAAAATACTTAACCATGATATCTTAGCTCTCGTAAAGAATGCGTCCCTCTCAATCCAGTTTTCTTTAATTAAATAGAATTAAGGAAGAATTGAAATTAAAAATCAATATGGCAGACTTCGCAAACATTTGTCTTTGAAGATTATCATAAAGATCGAATAAAATTATTTCAGATTGTTTGTACCAAGAATCGGTTACAATTTTGCCGATTCCGACTTCCAGATTCCGATTCCTGAAAACACCCGATTCTTTCGATTCCGATGCCGATTCCGATTAATCGTGTCCATCACTAATTATATATATATAATATATATAATAATATATTATAATTATATATATATTATAATATTATATATATATTATATATATATATATATATATATATATATCTATATAGTTAAATATATATATATATATATCATACGAGGTAGTCGGAACAATACCGAGCATTTTCCGATTAGTCTTCATATCTTACAATGTAATAAACGCGTGTTCGAGAAATGTGCGCGCAGACATGTAAGGACGTGTATCAGCAACGTATGACAGTGCTGAGCAATGTGTCCGTGTTTACAATTCAATTTGCTTTGAGGCACCGGTCTTGTGTAAGTGTTTTGGTCCTCAGAAAGAGTGTTAATCAAGAATGGTCCACTTTGAGCAGAGAGCAAACATAATTCTTGTGTCAAACTACGGTTAAAACGTCATTACAAAATATCAGTTTGATAAAGATCAGGTGTATTGGGATGAATCATTATCACGAACGCTTTGAGGTTGCGACTGGATATACCCGCGCTTTTAAGGTGTATATGGGAGAGAGTCGCTGGAAGAAAGATGACCGTGTCTTCGAGTCAGGTCTCCTCAAAGGGGAAGTCATGTCTGCAGATCTTCATCGACATTAAAGGTCTTCGCTGCACTTGAGTTTTATACCTCTAGGATCGACAGTTACCAAGCAATATGTCCATGATATTTCTCAGCTTTCTTCGTGCCCGCAATCGCGACGCAAACGTCCCGACTTTTGGGAAGTGAAAATTGGTATTGCACACTTGAGCAATTGCCCCGACACATAGTCCACTCCTGGTCTTGAATATCTTACGACAACACGTACCTTTGCTTTCTCGCACTTTCCTTACTTCTCGATTTGGCTCCAGCGATTTCTATTATCTTCCCTTCGCATGACCCAAGACCTGTTTAAAGGACAATCGATTTCAGTCTTAGCAAACAGAAATTTCACAGTCTACGACCCGTGGCATTTGAAAGAGTAACAAAAGCGAAGTTTTGAGCAATTCGATAACAACTGCCGGACCGACAAAAAGTTTGTACAGACGATTGGAAAGTACTTCTGAGAATGGTATTGTGTAAATATTTACGATAAAATTTAGCTTAAATTTCTGATATATTTTTCTTACACTACCGCGTGAATATATACTAATATATATATAATATATAATACTATATATATTACTAGTATATTATATATATACACTAATAAATATATATTATGATAATATATATATTATTATATAGTATTAATATATATATATATATAATATATTTTACGGCAAAGTAATCACAGAAAAACCATACTACGTCAAAAACAAATAGAAGTTCAATTCTAGAAGCAACATACTGAAACTATCATTCAAAATGACCGATTTAATTGCAGCTTGCACGACCTCCAATGGAAAGTTCTTCACTGCACTGCACCAGTTAGAGCTTGCTTTAAAGAACCAATATTTGGGTGTCATCTTGAGCAAACCATACACACTAAAACTGCCCATAATTTGTAATTAAAAGGATTAAGAATGGTTCTGCCATACAGCAAATCATGAACCATCAGAAAATTGGAAACATTGTCCCTGAGCCAAGCTCGAGTAGCCGGTTTTATGTGCCAATGTTGAATCCTGTTGAAATTTTCATGGCTTATTTTGGAAGCTGGTCTGACTTAATAGTTTTATCACACCTTCCAAAGTGGTTTGCTGGTGCATTGCTGCCGAAGTTTGAACACCTTTTTTACAAAATGGATGTTTGCGACTCCATCGTAACTCACTCCCTACCAAACCATCACAGAAACAGAATGATAACCTCTTTTGACACATGGTATGATTTCTGCTGCTACCTTAGATGTTGTAGAATACACTCTATCATTTTGTTTGTTAAAACATCTTCCACTCTAAAAAAAAATTTTGTCTGTAAAGACTCATCATCCTCCCACACTCCAATTTCCTAATTTGTCCCTCAGGGTTCTATTTTGGGGCTGCTATTCTTTAATATATATATTTACCGTATATACAAATGACTTTCAAAATTGTCACAATTCAATACACATTCAACATGCTGATGACTCTGCAATATTAATATCAGACCTTAATATAGACACACTTAACTGCCTAAACAATGAATTAAAAAACATAATTACATGGGTAGAAACACTCTCCTTAAACCTACGAAAAACAAACTACCAAGTAATTACAAATCAAAAGAACCCTATTCATCTAAATGTAAAAGCAAAAGATGTAATGTAAAGATGTAATCATGAATAGATCATCCTCTGCCAAGTTATGAGGTATTAACTTTGTTGACAAGCTCTCTTTCAAAGAACATAAATAGTCTTATAAACAAGCTATCCTATGCAAACTGTGTTCCTTAAGATAGTATACTTTGTTCCAAAATATATTTTAAAAAGCCTTTACTATAGTCTTGTTTATCCCCACCTACTCTACTGTCTGTCAATATGGGGCTGTGCAAATGAATACTTGCCGCAACCTCTAATGTGGTAAAAAAATGGTAATTTGTGTAGCATCAGGATCTCGAAACTACTGTGAGCAAACAACCCCATATTCAAATATTTGTCCATGCTAAAACTTCATATCAACACCCTTGCCTTAGGTAGTCACATATTTAAAATCATAAATGGAACTGCAAATGAACTTTTGCATAACATGATTATGCAGAGCCAAACTGTGAGGAAAAACAATCTCCATAGCAGAAATTCTTACACAAATTCTCACACCCTAAGCAAAGCAAAATTCATCCTAACAAAATCTTGAAGGGTCATCTCTTATAAAGTCACTCACCCTCTGGCCCTTTCATAGAAACATTAAAAACTTCTTATTGTCAAAATACTAATGCGCGCATTTCTACCCTAAGATTGTCCGTCTGTGCACATTGTACCTTAGATCTGTACCTCTTATTCCAGACCTTGGTTTCACTACTTTATATTAACACAGGAAACAACATACCCTCATGTAAACCTTTGCATACTCAAGACTTAGTCCCTTTGCATCTGCCAAGGATTTAATTGCACCAGCCACCTTCCTACCCTTCATAACTTGCCTACTACACTCTTCATCATCCATTCTCTTTTCATCCAACATATATCCTAAATAATTAAACTCAGATACTTATTCTAGTTGTCACCATCTAACATGACTTCACATAGCAGACTCTCCTCACTCACTACAATAATTTACTCTTATCTACATTTACTTTCAAACCTCTCAAACTCTTCAGATTCGCTACACAATCCAAATTATCTGCATATAATAAGCAGGGCACCCTTCACTCTCTTCTATTCTCCATCATTCTAACACTCTCCCCTGCCACCCCTACCTCTAATTCTTTCATAACCCCATCCATATACAAATTTTAATAACCAAGGAGACATAACACATCCCTGCCCCACTCTGATATTAATATTAAATCAATCACTTTCAACTCTATTTATTCTTATACACGCTTCACTATCGTCATGCAGACTTTTGATTCCTTTCAGATGTCTACCACCAACACCATATATCACTTACAACTGCCACAGAGCTTCCCTATTAATCTTGTCATACGCCTGTTGCAAGTCCATAAAACCTAAATACAATATATTCTTCTCTCATTTTCTCAATCATTTGTTTCAATGTAAAAATTTGATCCACACATCCTCTACCACTTCTAAGTCCACCTTGTTCTTTACCCATCAGTCAATCATTCACTCGACAAACTCTTTCAACCAAAATATCAGCATATATCTTCCCTACACCACACAATCAACTAATTACCATATAGTTCATAAAGTTCCCTTTATCCCCCTTACTTTTATATAAAAGTGCTTGATATTACTGCTCTCCTCCAATCCCTCGGAAGTATACCCTCCATAAACACTTTGCTACACTTACAAGTCTATTACAAATTCACCAACCTCGCCTCCATTCATGATCATTTCACCAGTTATTCCACCTAAGCCTGCAGATTTACATTTCTTCAACTTTCTCACTCCCCATTACCACCTCTCTACTAATTACCTCATCTCCAAAATGCCTATTTCTTCTTGCACCATCAAACCCATACACATTTACTATCACTTCTTCAACAATGCCAATGTTATACAGATTTTTGAAGTGTTCCCTCCACGCACTCAGATCCATTTCATCAGTTATAAAAGCACCATCCCTATTCATTATTCTTATGCAATTCCCCCTTATCTTATTCTTAACCTTTACTTCCTTTCCAGATTAAGCTTTCTTCCCTTGTAAGTCCCAGTTCATCCTCCTCCATACTGTTCATTTACCTCATTTTGCCCAACATGTGCAACTTTTAGTCTTCTTTTTTACTCCTTTTATATTTCAAATATTTCTTTTGACATTCATCATTGCCTTTAGTACATTCAACCACTCCTCTTTTTTAATTTTATGTTGCATCATCTTTTCATCCTTGATTCACTTTTAAGATTCTTGCTCCTACTTTAGCACACACATACTTCTCTACCACTACTAGCAAAGATTTCCTTTATTTCCATTCAGATTTGTCGTTTCATCTTGTTCACATTTCAAACTATTTATTGCAAGCACTCTAAATACTTGTTTTTATTACCTTGTTCACTTTAACTTTCCACTCTTAATTCCTTCCCATTTCCTTTCCTTTTACTTCTGTCCTCTCATCCAACCCCCCTCACTTAATCTTTGCTTAAACAACATAATGATCTGACAATCCCATCCCCTTCACTAATTTAATCCATCAAAGACTTCAACATCTTCTACAACACAAAATCCAATCCACCAATACAAAATCAATCATCTCTGCTTACACAAACTAGTATACTTATGAATTCTCTTGTGTTTGAAGATAGTATTACTTACACACATACCTCTCTCCTCACAGAAATCAATCACCTTCCTACCATTCTCATTTTCTCTTGTCACCCCAAATTTACCTTTTATAGCATCCCTTTTCTGATAACCTACCCAACCATTTAGGTCTTCCAACACAATCAGTCTGAAGCTCCTACTCACCCCATCCAAAACATCATTCAGATTATCCCAGAAAATCGTACTCTCCTCAACATCACCATAAGATGGATCATGTGTTACAACCACGCATGCCTGACCTTTTCAAACAAATTAATCATCTAGAATTCTAGTACTCACCCAAAAAAAATCCACCATAGCTTTGTGATACAGGTCACTCATCAGAATCACAACTCCTTCTCTCCCTCTCTCATTCCTCTCCACTCCAGCACATACACATTTCTCTTCACACCACTCCTTTTCACCGCTTCCTTTCATCTTTGTTTGTCACAGCAAGCAAATCAAATTTACCCTTTTTAAAACATCCATCACCTCTCTTCTCTTCTCGACATTCCATGCACCCATGCTATTCATACAATTTCGCTGAAAGACACAGGGTCGCATTCGGCGATCACGCCTATTTCCGAGACCTGCAAAAGCATACCTAGCAAGAGAAAAGGGGTAATGGGCAGCTAACCCAACTACCACTGTCCTTTTAGTCATCTTCTATGACACGCAGAGCATACACAGTGAGAATTCTTTCTCCCCCCACACACAGATAAATGGAAAGGTATTGTCTGTAATAGTGATACAAATGTTTTATGTAATGTTTGTGATTCAGAGTCTACTCTTGTGTAAGAAGAGTGTGGATATGAATGCAAAAGAATTAATGTTTTTTGGTCTATGTGATTTGGAGAGTGTGGATAAGAACTCAAAACAATCGAACCATTGGGCACTGGAATGTCAAGGGATATACCCCACAAACCAAAAGCCCAATTATTATTATTATTATTATTATTATTATTATTATTATTATTATTATTATTATTATTATTATTATTATTATTATTATTATTATTATTATTATTATTATTATTATTATTTCGACAGGGTAAATGTTCTTACCCAATCATATATGTGAAAAGCGAGTTGGGAATAAAAGATGAACCTCTCGACATTAAGGATGAAAAGGAAGAGATTGATGACCATGACGTTGGAGAGATTTCTCCATTGGATCAAAGTCAGGTACTAAACTAGAATTAATCGGTCATTTGTCTTTCTTAAGAATTTTTCATGTCTAGAACAAGTTGTTTGTATAACTACAAAATTTTAAAACATTTAAAATATATGTTATGTTGTCAAACATCTGTCGTAATTATTTTATAATTTCTCCATCTGTCACAATTGTGACCAGCATTTATACCTAAGGGGGACGGATGACTGTATTCACGGGTATCTAGCCTGAATTTGTGTTTGGAGGGATCGTGGGTGCAATGGTCATCTTTTGTATATAATAAGTCTTAAAAGACATCATTGTAAATAAAAATAGAATTAATTAGTATATATATATAATAATAAATGTTCGCTACAATATATAATGTTATATCCAATTTTGTACCATACAAACTCGGTTGATGTGTCGCTGCTCAATAGTAACGTCATCCTTTCTTTGCTCGAAAGAAACACTTTCGTTTTCACTCTATATTTATAATGGAAAAAATTGCATTATTACAGATTGCTGTAACTTTGTTAATAGTTATTTTAAATTGTCAGTTGCTTCAGAGATAGATACGGTGTCTCTTCATATGCCTTTGAAAGGATTTTGGTCTACAACTCTAGTTTTTGAGCTATTTGAAGAATTGTTAATTTCCATTAAAATTAAAATTTGACCTCATAATCTTTTAAAACACATCAAACTGTGTTATTGGAGCAAATTCCATTAAAAAAATGTTAAGTATTAACCATAATCAATGTAACCATAACCATGTAATCAATAACCATAATAACCATAACCATGTAATCATATAATCAATAACCATGTAATCAATTCTGAAGTTAGTCATCATTTGCAAAAAAAAATAAGCCTTAAAATGCTTCAACTCGTTAAGAACAAAATACCGAAATAATTTGTTTTATTTCTTTGAAAAACACACCATCATATGTGTAAATTAATAAAGTTTCAAATATGAAACCACCCCGATCAACCGAAACAACTAAAAAATTAAAATTTCTCTCATTTCAATTCTGCTTCCCTCTTTCTGCTTCTAGAATTGCCTCTCGTCTTAATCTTTCTGATTCTATTCTCGCTGATCTGGATAGAATTTCCGGATAGGGTCGTCTCAACCTTGTAAAACTCAATTCGTTAAAACCCCAGCTTCTACAAATCTCCTTCTCCAAAACACCTTCTAACTTTCCTATCTCTTTCGACGGTTCTCTCGTCTCTCCGTTGACAATTATAAAAAACCTTGCCTATACATAACAAAAAATATGCTTGGAAACTCACATCACAACTGTTGCTAGGCCTCAAAGAAACTGAAGTTCTGTTTAGACTGCGAGAAATTTTTTTCTCTTCTTAGTGCTCCAGCTCTATACAAGGGTCTCATCCGCTCATGTATGGAGTACTGCTCTCAATATACCGACTTTGACAGGGTCGACTCAAAGCCAAAAGGGCTTAAAACATGTCTGTACTTTCCATTCACTTAACCTCGTATCTTTGCAACCGGTTGTTGGTGCTTTATCTCTATCCATATAGGTACCGCAGCGGCAGGTGCTGAGGAAATTTATCACTTGCTACACCACCTTTACGACGCCTTCGCTAGCACAAGGCGTGGCTGATTCTGCGCACGATTGTTGTTAATTGGAACTCCAGCTAGTTCGCTCTGCTGCTTCCTTCTTTTCACCACCTCTGTTCTGTGAATTCTCTTCATCTTCTGTATTCCTGCCTGAATTTACTCCACTTTAAACCTGCGTCATGTGTTCATCCTGCATAATTTGCGCTAGAGGGTAAACTTTTGAAAGTCTCTGCCCTGTGAGTGTGGTGAAATGTAAAAAAAAAAAATCCTTTGTTTCGATATTGCAAATGAACTGAATCTCCTTACTCACCCCATCCAAAAACACCATTCAAATTATCCAGAAAATCGCACTCTCTCCACAACTACCCTCAGTCCCTAGAGACCATATGGCGTAAAAGTTAAAATACTCTTATTCCACTATAAATATACCTTATAGAATTCTAACTCACAACGCACACAAAATCTACCATACCTCTCTACCACAAGTCACTCATCAGAATTCAATCCTTCTATCCCCTCTCCTTTCCAACAAACCAACACAAACACAATTTCAACAAACCTATTACCACTTCTATTTCATCACAGTTCACTTATCATCATGTTTCATTCACCAGACGATGCAAAATCTAAATTATGCTAGATGTATTCAACATCTATAACACTAACGCATCGTCATATATTACACCACTCTCCCATCCATTCCTCCTCCTCAAAAGTTTACTATTCCCTCCCTGACCATTCCGACTGTACCCTAAGAAACGATTCATACATTTTGTCCGGAAAGCATAATAATGATCGTCGCTTACTCGCTGGATCACGACCTTTTCCAAAGCTCTCTGTAAATTAGCATTCCTTGGACAAGAAATATGATCAATGTCGATGTTAGAATGTGGAGCAAATCTCGCCGCATACTACTCTCCCTACACGTCCACACCCTTAGATCCTCCTCACTTTCTACATCAACATACAGTCCGGCAAACCATATGATGTGATGCAATTTTTTCTCCCCTACAATCTAGGAATTTTACATCACAGGAATAATCTATGCTCGTCGTTACAGATGTCTTAGATAAGAATGGAAAGTATACGAAACTCATTAAGTATCGTAATATGTATACTAAATCTGGATAAAAGTTCGGTGTCTCTTAAATAGTTGTCTGGGCTTCGTTGCAGTAATCTAAGCTTTGAGATATGAGACGTCCCAACAGATAGGCGAACTCATTACGGCATCGCAATGTCATACCATACCATAACTTAATAATATGATAATATTCTACGGGCCAGTACTAAAGATAATTATAACATTCGTTATCACCTTAAGCTAATATGATTAGTTTATATAATTCTATATCCCATTAATATATTATTATATACCATATGTATTATATTACGTTATATAATTCAGATATTATAGTATATATATATAAGCTATAGGCTAATGAAAGCATAATCTATATATATAACTTTAGCTATTATAGCTATAAATAAGATATATTGCATAGTTTTTAAAATATTGATCACAAAATTCTAGGATATTTGTTCAAATAATCGGCAAGAAATTGACGATGACATTGATGTAAAAAAAATATGCCGATTTATGCCGATGACGATGACGATATGTCCATCACTAAATATATATATATATTATATATAGATATATATATATATATATTATATATATATATATATATATATATATATTAATATATATCCGTATATATATATATATATATAATATTAATTAATATTATATAAATATATATAATATTATATATATATTATATATAGTATATATATATATATAATAATATGACTATATATATATATATATATAATATGGAAGGAAGCGCCGAAAGGTTAAGAATGAGATAAAGGGAATCTGCTTAAATAATGAATAGGGATGGTGCTTTGTAACTGATGGAATGGGTGTGAGAGAGGAGTGTGGAAAGAAAACTTCGAAAATCTGCACAATATTAACAGGAATGAAGAGGTGATAGTGAATGAGTGTGTGTTTGATGGTGCAAGAAGAATAGGTATTTTGGATTAGGTTATTAGTCAGGAGGAGGTAATGGGTAGAGTGAAAAGTTGAGAATGGTAAAATCGCAGGTTAAGATGAAAGTACTGTCGAAAGATCAAAACGAGGCGAGAGGGATTGATGGATTTGGAAGTGTGTAATAAAGCGTTATATAGAGGGTATAGTTCCAAGGGATGGAGGAGAGCGGTAATGTACCCTTATATAAGGTTAAGGAGATAAGGGGACTGTAGAAAATTGTATTAGGCGGAAAAAGTCTTATTGGGTTGTATCAGAAGGTATATGCTGGTTTTGCGAAGGTCTCGAGTGATGAAGACTGATTGGTGAAGAACAAGGTGCGTTTTAGGAGTGGTAAGGATGTGTGAATCACTTTACATTGAAACAAACATGATGAGAAAATGAGGAGAAAAGAAAAAAATAAAAAATTTTGTATTAGGATTTATGGATTTGCAACAGCGTTATGATAGATTAATAGGGAAGGTTCTATGGCAGGTGTAGTGATATATGGTTGTTGGTGGTAGCTTCTGAATGGAGTCAAAGTATGTATGACGATTGTAAAGCGTGTGTAAGAATAAATGTGCAAATGATGATTGGTTTGGATTAACAGCGGAGTAGCAGGGTGTGTTATGTGTCTCCTGTATCAATTTGTATATGGATGGGTTATGAAAGAATTCGAGAGTGGATGCAGAAATGTGTTAGAATGGTTGGAGATATGAATGAGTGAGGGTGCCCTACCTATTATATGCCGGTATGATTGTTCTGTGTGGCGGAATTGAAGAGAGTTTGATGAGGATTGGAAAGATTTGGCAGGGAGTGTAAAAGGAGGGCTTGAAAGTTAACGTGGATAAGAGTAAGTAATGGTTGAGTGAGACACTCCTCAGTGTGAATTATGTTAGGATGGTGAGCGCTGGAACAAGTGTCTGAGTTAAATATTTAGGGTATGTTGGATGAGAAGGAACGGACGATGCAGAAGTGTAGTAGGAAATTGTGAATGGCAGAAGGTGGCTGTGCAATTAATCGTTGTGGAATGTAAAGGACTAAAGTCTTTGAGTGTGCTAGGTTTTACATGAGGGTATGTTGTTACCTGTTATTGTATAGTAGTGTGAGACTATGGGTCTGGAATAAAGAATATAGATCTAAAGTTCAATGTGTTCAGATGACAATCTTAGGGGGTGCTAGGTGTGAGGAAAATGATAAGAGCAGGAATGAATCGTATTAGAGAATGGTGTGGTGTGAAGAAAAGGGGTAAATTGAGAGAATAAATAAAAGTATGTTGAGATGGTCTTGTCAAAAGGATGGAATATAGTCGGTTGGTTAAACGAATTTGTATAGTGGCGAGTGTGTTTGAAACCGACCGGCGGGGAGACCGAAGAAAAGTGGATGAGTCAGTAAAGAAGTTTGAAGGAGAGAAAATGAGTTTGGCAGAGGCGAGAAGAAAGGTGTATAACAGAGTGAATGGCGGGATTGTGATGGTATGGTTGTGGCCCACCGGCCAAGGGATGAACCCTTACATGACGATCTACATCGCTGTCCATGAAGCGTTTAGGGTGGATTTCTACTCGATGGGTTCCACTAATTATGTACTGAGGGCGGTAAGCTCGCTTCTTTTCGACTCTGTTGTTCATGTTCTTCTACTCTTTTCTTTCCGATGCCCGTCGCGCACCTTACTCCAATTCTTGGAAAATTAAGCAAGATGAAGAAGAAGAAGATATATTATATTATATATATTATATATATAATATATAATATATTATTATATATATATTATATATATATATATATATATTATAATATATATATATATATAATATATATATATATATATATTATATATATCATATATATATATATTATTATATATATATTATATAAAGCCGTTTTCCGTTTTCATTTAGGGCTACGAAACGTAGAAATGCTCGAGTAGCTTTCGTTTTTGTCAAACTTAGCGCAATATTGTGAAAAATGCTCATACAGACGTAAGAATTCCATTAATTCTGTAAGTTGCTATTTTCCCGTGCTTGCCGAATTTAAGCACGTTCTTACGAAAATTTAACAAACAAGTATGGCGCTGTTAGGCCCCGTCTGACATTAGTAATATTTCATTCAAAAAATGAGCTTTAAATCTATATTTCTTTCCAAATGATTAACCATCAGGAATAGATTGCGTAGTTATTGTACTGTAAACCACAAGTGATCTTTTTATTTCTGCTTATTCCAAAACCACGTTGCTCCATCACAACACTGATTCCAATTGTTTAAAAAACAAAAGTAAGCCTAGCACAATCGCGGGTCGTTAAACAAGGAAAATTCGTTGCTAAAACTGGTGAGCATTCTTATCGAGGCTTAAGCACAAAATGACAAAAATTCGAAAAAAATGGTCTAAATTAAAAGCAAAGGAAATACTAAAATTTATTCTATCGTAAACGCTTCGTATTATTACAAATATGATTAAAGGAGATAGAACTAAAGTAATTAGTCCCAAATTAAGTCTTAGTGACTGATTACTTCTATTTATCGCAAAAGCCACTTAAATTACTTTACTCTGGGACTTGAATTCTTAATTTCTATCTCCTTAATCATAAAATTGCGGGTAAGTCCCGCATACTCAAGCCTTTATTTGGTCTGATTGGAAGTTTTCATGAAGAAATCACCTTTCTCCGTAAATTTTCTGCTTTAGCTTTTTGTGGAAAACTTGGTTTACCGTTTCTCGATAACATTATCCCCCTAAAATACTGCATTTATTGATGTTCCTAAGACTTTCTGTTATGCCTCGGCTTCCCGTATATTGGACCCTTCCAATGATCTTCACTTTCAGAATTAGAAACATCTTAAACAAAAACTTTATCACACTGCAAGTTCTTATATCTATTTTATTTAAGAAACAACTCAAATGGCAGGTTTCTTTAAGCATTAAAGAAAGCATTCCCTATGCTTGAGTTCACCATTATTCGTTACAAGATATAAATGTGTTCGACTGTAACGATCGACTTATGTAATAGTCCAAACTGTCCTACTAACTACGAAACTTCAAACACATGGCATTCCTTTTGAATTAAGTTCTCCCCATTCTCGTTCAACCAGAGAATTTAGTGTCAGAGATCCATTATGACCTCAATAGGGCACCCTAATATCTCTTCAAAAATACCTATATTCTTCAAATGCTGTCTACAGATGAAGAACTTAAAAATTTGAAGTCTTTAAAGATCAAAACATCTTAACCACACTTCAGCACCATAAAATTTCTTTGCACTTCCTGATTGCCTGAAATAATTTGCCTGAATTTCGTGCAAAAATCGAAAATACGCATTGCTTATGAGCGTTTATCTTTGTTTTGCATAACAATCTGGAAATCAGCTGCTTATGGAGCCCGTCAATTCGGATAAAACACAAATAAAAAAAAAGATAACATTGTTTATATTAAAAAAATTTATCAACTATTGTGATGGAGTTTATCGATTGGAAGAAATTAGATTTAAGCTGATTTTATTGAATAAATATTCATCAATTCAAAACAATGACTGCGTTGTAGCGCCTACCACGCGTCATTTTTTTGGTTTACACATTTTCGTAAGAACGTGCTAAATTCAGCAATCACAGGAAATACACCTTTATAGAATAAGAAATTTCCTTACGTGACGTGTAGTAAGCATTTTTACGATTTGGCGACTAAGTTTAACAAAAGAAGAACGCAAAACTCGAGCATTTCTTACGTTTCGTAAGCACCAAATGCAAAAACGAAAACACCTATATTAAACAACATTAGTCAGATAATACGAAATTATCAGAACAAATTGCGAGTATAATATATATAATATATATAATATAAATATATATATATATATATATATTATATATATAATATTATTATATATATTTATATATATATATATAATATATATTATTATATATAATATTATATATATATTATATATATATATATATATATATATATATATATATATATATTAAAAGCAAAATTAGAAAAAGAAGAAGAAATTTGAAACTTTAATTTCTAGAAAGGGTAAAGATGCGTTTCTCGAAGTCGTCGAGATTGAAGAAATTTGTAAATTCTCTTCGTCTGATAGCAAGGGGCTGAAAAACCCCCTTCTTCAAATCTTGCTTTTCGTGAATGGTGTTGTAGCTAAAACCTTTTCAACTTACCAATACCACCTGCAGCAATGCGGGAACATAGTACATGTGATGATATATATATACTATATATATATAATATATATATATATATATATTATATATATTATATATATATATATATATATATATTATATATATTAAGATATATATATATATATATATTATATTTAGTTAATTTACAGACAACTCAACAGCCCACAGAGAAGCGCCACACTGAGTTGAATAATCAATACTCAATGGTGGTCCTAGCGCATAAAACTTATTTCAAGTGTCAAAAAAAATTTAATAACGAAATGAATTATTGTCAAAAAAAAAATATGCTAAATAAAAAAGATGTTGTAGACATTACAAATGAGTTCTTGCATACAATTTCGTTATATAATATTCAGTTCTTGAAGAATAAGAGAAATAGAGTTACTGTAAGTGGGAATCAGATAAGAATTGATAACCTTAGAAGGTGTCACGGGACCATAAAGTAGGAAAATGACGACGCAAATGGGATCCAGTTTCGGGGACAATCGATGGAAGATTTATGGTGTACATGATTGCGGAATATGACGACGGCAAATTGCAGATGGAGGAAGGCCCCGTGACATGTAGTGGCTGTGAGTGATGTTGGTGTGGCCAACACGGAGGCGTGCAAGTATTAACACCCCCTCCTTGAATAGGGCTTCTGCCCGTGAGTGGTGGATTGACAACTGTAACTATAAAAAAAAATCATCTTGTGCAAGCGCTTTCGTCGGTAAGAGGAAGACCACTCACCAATGTTCGGTTTTATATCTCTTAGTTTCTCCCCTCCCTGATTCTAACTCTCCATCATTGCAATCAGACCGGAAGCCTGTTCGGAGAGTAGGAAATAATAAGTGCTGCGAGAAGCGACTTTGTCGAATGATCCGAGGTACCAGAGCAGCTCCGAAAAGAAGAGATTGCTATTTTGGCCTCTCTGTCAGTGATTTCGCTGCTAGTTACCCCTACGTGAGAGGGGTTCCAATATTGTATGATTTGTTTCTTACGAGAGTGAAGCAGCTGAAGGAATTATTGTACAGCGGATACCATTGTGTTTTTGAAATATTAGGGGCTTTTTAAGCACTTGGAGGGCGTTGAGCGAATCTGAATAAATGACATAAGAATGCGCATGGCAGTGGAATAGAATTCGAGATAAGGGCAATCATTATAGCATTAATATCTCTCGTAAAAATTGAAACATGTAGGGGAGAGTTGCTTTTTTGAGGAAAGACAGCAAACGCAACCCAAACTTCCCGTATTTTAGAGCCTTCAGTAATAACAATGGAAGTAAAATCCACCGTAAAAACTGCGGAATGAGAAGTAATGATGCCTTTAACAAGGCAGCAGGGTGGTTAGATTTGGAGAGAGAGAGGGTCAGGACCAGGGCCAATGTGGGAGCAGGAAATAGCCAAGTGTATACCCTTCGTCATAATAGAAAGGCAGCACCTTTGGCAAAGGGATGTTGAGGAAGTAAGGATGTATAACTGTGGTTTGCAATGGCCAGAGAGGATTCTGAAGGTTCTTCTGAATAGAGTTTTAGAGCAATGGATATGGTGAAAGCGAAGAATAACTTGCGCACAGATGTATCCCTTCGATAGAGAGAGTGCATCACATCGGATTCAACTCAAAGGCTTACCCGGGGACGATCTGAAAGCTCCAGTGGAGATACGGATCCGGCTCGCTATGGATGGACCAACAGGGTAGAGTTAGGGAGCCTGACATATACTACGTAACCAAAATCCAACTCGATCAGATTAGAGCGGTGGTGGAACGCAAAAGGACTTCATCCAGCACCACAATTTTGAGCGAGATGGCGCCGAATAGATCAAGCACACGATGGGTAAGTTTTTTCAGGAGTTAATGTGCTGGTGCATACTGTTTAGGTGTCATATAGAATGGATCCTAGAAACTTGACTTTGAAGTGTACAAGGAATGGGTGAACCATATAAGGTTAGCTTTGCTGGAAGAAGGTGGCAGCTTCGTTAGACTCTTGTTTTCTTAAATAGTACTACTGAGGGTTTGGTAGGTGTGTTGTTTAAGAGATCCCCAGTTCTCCACTTGTGTCATAATCTCTTTTCAGGTAAAAAAAAACACCAAGAAACATCCCACCAGTGAGAGGGCGTTCCCGAGTCATTGCTCCAGTTTAAAACAGGATCCGGGTCGAAGATTTTACGGAAACCAAACTGGAAGTTTGAAAATGCTTGGCGACTCTCCAGAAACAGGGAGAAGCGTCTGAACGCATTCTCTCCATTAATTAGCAAGTATGACAGTCGTAGACGAATTGGATCTTATGTTTGTTCTCTAACTTTGGATTCTTTCCCAGGTTGGAAAAAGGGATTACAAAACTGTAGTCCAAATAGATGGAATAGAGGATTCGATCCAGATTCTGTCATACAGATCCAGCAAGAACTCTGGAAGCAGAGTTGAATTATGACGGACATTTGTTAGAAATTAAGTCTGGGCAAGCCACCATTCTTGCTTGCTCGCCAATTGCAAGTTTGATAACCTGCAAGTGCAGAGAAAAGACGGTATATAGGTATGATACTCCGCATTCGCTGTTGAAAAGTCTCAGTCAGGCTGTTAATTATCAATTTTACAGCTTCCAGGATGGAAAAGAACTCGAAGGCAAACAGCTTTATAACCTAAATGCATCTGCAACAGCTCAGAGCAGAGATCTATGGGTAATCAGCCCATGAATACTCTTTGGCCGAAAGAACGATTACACGACTTACCTCTCTCTCCACAGAAATCAATCACCTTCTACCATTTCATTTTATATCCGCAACCCAAATGCCACAGATTATACCATTCCCTTTATCTAATAACCTATCCAACATTTCAGTAGCCAATAATCAATTCTGAGGCCCTATTCACTCCACCCAAAACATAAACTTCAGATTATCCGCAGAAACGCCACACTCTCCTCAACGTAGACCTCAGAGACATATTTTGCAATTAGCCATTTTACACCTTACCGTCTCAAACTAATTGTTAACCATAGGAATTCCCAATTAATCTCACAAACAAAATCCTCAGTAGGTTGTGTCACATGGTTCCTCATCAGAATCCACAAAAACTCCTTTCTCTAACCCGCTCATTCCTCTCATCCAATACACACACATTCCCCCCCCCCCCCCCCCCCCCTTCGTCTTCAACTACTTCCTTCATCTTGTTTCGCAGTCATCACATGCAAATCAAATTTACCCTTCTAAAAACATCAATCATCTCTTTCCTCTTCACCATTATTCCTCTAACATTCCTTGTACCCAAACATTCATTACAATTTTAATTTAAGATACAAGTCGTACGGAGATCACGACCATTTCCGAAGCATGTATAGCATTCCTATGGATAAATAAGTGTACCGGATCCCCAACCGAATTACCACTGTCCTTTTACTCGTCTCTATGAAACTCAACTCAGAACATACACTGTGGGAACTCTTTCTCCCCCACACATTGGGATATAAGAAAAAAGGCTTTGTGAATAGTAGAGTTTTTATGGTCATGTAAGTGATGGGGAGTCTACTCCTTTGTAAGAAGAGTGTAGATATGAGCGTAAGAGGGGCGAACCATTGGCACTGGAGTGTCATAAGATGCACCCTACACCTTAAATGCCCAATGGGGGGGGGGGTAATCCCATCACTTCGATAGTCTGTCTGTCTGTCTCTCTCTCTCTTATTTAATCGTTATATTGTATTAATACGAATATATGTGAGAAATTCGAATCTAAAGCAAATCTGCGTTTTACCCTATCAAAATTAAATAATATAAATATCAAGATTTTTTTTTTTTTTTTTTTTTGAAATTTTTTTTCTTTAGTAAATGGAACCTTAGATATCTTTAGGGTATTCAATTATTGTAAATTTTATAATTGTTTTAACTTCAAGAAATGTTTTATTAATAAATAATCTTATATTAAAGACATTTTAAAGTAGGGATGGCACGAAAAAAATCAAATTAAAAAAACCAATTGATTTTTTACTTGATTTTTTATAAATAAATCAGGAATTTTGATTTATTATTTCTTTTGAGGTTTTTTTTTTATTTTTTTATATTTTTATTTATTATTTTTTATTTTTTTTGTAAATTTAAGTAATTTAACTTCAATAGAAATAAAAATTAAAATATCAAAGCTATATAATTATGAAGTTTTTAATATCATTTCTTATTTCAATTTCAATAAACTATTGGCATTGTAACCCGTAAGTCTGTAACATTCTTTAGTGCTGCTGTAATTGTTTCCATTGTTAAGATTTTGAACCCCTGAGGCTAGGGCTAGGGTTAAACATTAAAATTAATTGCCCAGATGCAGACTAATTATATCAAATATTGTTTTTGTAATTAATGTCGATAATAGTATATGTTGAGGCCGTATTGTTATATTGTCTATCAATTTTAAGCACCCTTCATTAAAAAAGACAGGATGATGCATAAGAGGGTGCCAACGTAAAGCAACTGGGAGGTAGATTTTGCTTTGAGATAAGAATAGGCGTGAAGTTGTCTAGATTGGCCCATGCGCTTTCTTAAATATTATATATATTATTATTACTATTATGGGACTGGGACATTCTAGAGGGCCAATGCAGCCGGTGAATAAAATTAATATTAATTTCTATTGGTTGACTGGGACAGTCTAAAAAGACCATGCGTTCTCTCACAGTATTATTGCTTATTTATTATGCAGTTGTTTCGACTGGGATTACAGAGGGTCAATCGGCTTCTTAATATTTATTTTTATTATTAATTATTATTGGTTGACTGGGACAGTCTAGATAGCCCATGCGGCTTCTTAAGTATTTTATTCTTATTTATTTATTTGGAGTATTATATGAGTTGACTGTGACATTCTAGATGGGCCAATGCGTCTTACTAATTATTAATATTAATTTTTATTGGTTGACTGGACAGTCTAAAAAGACCATGCGGCTTCTTAAATATTATTCTTATTTATTATGAGTTAGCTGGTACATTCTAGAGCTCAATGCGTTTCTTAATTTTATGTTTTAATTATTAATAAATCATTATATTATTATTGTTGACTGGGACAGTCTAAGAAGGATTATGCTGGCTTCTTAAGTATTTATTCTTATTTATTAATTTATTAGTGGGGTTGACTGGCATCTAGAGGCCAATATGGCTCTTAATTTTTAATTTATTGTTGACTAGGACAGTCTAAAAAGACCATACGGCTTCTTGGATTATTCTTATTTATTATGGCTTGACTGGGACATTCTAGAGAGTTAATGCAGCTTTCTTAATATATTTCAGACATAATAATAAGGGAAGCGCATTACCTCTTCTTAGAATGTCTCAGTCAAACCCATAGATACATAAGATAATACAGAAGCCGCATTGTCCTTTGTTTCAGGACTTCCAGCAACCAATAAAAATTAATAATTAAAAAGCAGCATTGGCCCCTCTAAGAATATCCCAGTTAAACAAATAATAAATAAAAAATAAGAAATAATACTTAAGAAGCCTATGGGCCTACAAGACTGTCCAGGTCAACCAATAATAATTAATAATTAAAATAATAATTAAGAGCCACATGTGATTCATTGCTAGAATGTCCTCAGTCAAACCATTATAAAGAAAATTCATACTCTAGACAATAGAAGCCATCCTTGTTTAGACTTGTCCCAGTCGACCAAAAAAATTAATAATTGAGAAGCCGCGATTGGCCCCTCTAGAATGTCCCGGTCAGCCCATAAAAATAATTAATTAGGAATAATTTTAATATAATAATTTGATGCAATTAAGGAATAGTCATTTTATAATTCCAGTTAGCCGATTTGAATACACACTGTCCCAGTCCAACAACAATTAATTAATAATTAAGAATAATAATTAAAAAATCGCATTGGCCCCTCTAGAGGATGTCCCAGTCAATCCATAAGAATTAATTAAATAAGAATAATAATTCAGAAGCCGCAGGGCGCCCTATCTTTGACTGGTCCCGTCAACCATATTAAATTAATAATTAAGAATAATTTATTCTAATTTATTAATTTATGGGTGACTGGGGACAGTTCTAGATAGCCCAGCGGCTTCTGAATTATTCATCTTTATGTATTTCAATTTTTGTTGGTTGACTGGACAGTCTAGTAGGCCCCATGTGCTTATAATTATAAATACATTTCATTAAATACATTAATATTTATTTAAAATTATCTAATTACAAAATTTTTAGGGTTGACTGGGACATTCTAGAGGGGACAATGCGACTTCTCAATTATTAATTCTTATTTGTTTACTGGGAAAGTCTAAAAAGGACCATGCGCTTCTTAAGTATTATTGTTATTTATTTTAAGTTGACTGTGACATATTTAGAGGTGGATTATGTAGATGGGCTTCTTAATTCATATTTCTAAATTATAATATTATTGGTGATTGGACAGTCTAGATAGCCATTCTGCTTCTTAAAGTATTATTCTTATTTATAAGCAAAAGGTTTACTGGAAAATCACTTTTTGCCAATTGTGCTTCTTAATTATGATTAAAAGATTTTCGTGTTTTTTTGGTTGACTGCAACTATTATAAAGGGAACATGCTGCTTCTTAAGTATAATTCTTATTTATTATTAGTTGACTGGGACATCTAGAGGGTGTCAATGCGGCTTACTTCAATTATTATTTTTAATTATTAATTATTATGGTGACTGGGATCCAGTCTAGATGGCCCATTACGTCTTTTAAGTATCTATTCTATTATATTTATTAGGGTTGAGTGGGACATTCTAAAGTGGTCAATGCGGCTTCTTATATTAATTAATTTTTATGCTTGGACTGGGGACAGAGTCTAAATATTAACCATGCGGCTTTTAAGTATGTGTCTTATATATATGGGTTAACTGGGGACATTCATAGAGGGTTCAGCAGCTTCTTAATTATTAATATTATGGGTTAC
>JABUQX010045987.1:0-5000 GCA_015478945.1 Trachelipus rathkii | reverse complement strand
CCCCGGTTCCTCTCAGGAGCGAAAATTTTACATCAATTTTCAATCAAAGCCTTTCAATCAAAGCTTTCAATCATTAAGAATAATTTTTTTTATCAACATAATATAATATTTTATATCTTTGACACCATTATTAATTAGCTTAAAACAATTTCAAATTCTTATGAAAACTAAATGCAATAGTTAATATGTTTTACTTCGTCATTATTTACTAATATAGGCCCAAAGTAAAAAACTCATTACCTACATATATCTATATAGATATATGTAGGTAATGAGTTTTACTTTGCCATATTAGTAAATAATGACAAAGTAAAACATATTACCTATTGTATTTAGTTTTCATTTGAATTTGAAATTGTATTAATTTAATTTATAATGCTGTCAAAGATATAAAATATTATATTATTCATGATACATACTTATAACGAAAATGAAAAAAGAAAATTATAAAACCTAAAGGGTTTAAGCTTAGGTAGCTAAATTGTAAATATTTTAAATATTGCTTTGTCAAAACTGATTTGTTGGCCAATAAAAAAAATCTCATTAATGCTACTGCCAATACCAATACTGAAATTTCAGCAAATACGAATTATTTCCTATAATTTGTTATTATTGTAATTTTTTTTTATTGTATGAAAAAGGCCACCTATTTCTTATATTTTATAAACTTCTCGAATGGAAGTTGCTTCAAGAGCATTAACATATTGTTACTTTGCCCTTTTTTTTTAACATTTAATAACTGAACAGTATTGACACATTTTTACCAACTAATACCAATACCTGTGCTAAATGCCAATACCCTTGGGAGCCAATACCAATACCCGGAAAAATGCGCCAAACCAATTACTTTGCCAAGACTAACATAAGCATTTTATATTTTATAAATATGGCAATCTGTATATAATATTTAAAAAATTTCAAAAAGTGATAAAATCAGAAGAAAATGATTTCATCATTAAATAATTTGCATAAAATTTGTTGCACATATTTAGCCTAACACTAGCAAAGAAATGAAAATTGTGAATTGACAAATAAACAATACGGTATCAATCTTTTATAGTTTTTAAAAGGGAATGACAATGCTACCAGATATAGAATAGAACAATAAATATTAAAAAGAGGCACTTATATTATTGCAATTTTTTTTTTTTTTTTTTTTTTTTTTGGAGGGGGGGCAATTCTTGATAGACTAGAGATATATGCTTTGCGGAACAAACATAATAAGCGTCATTTCTTTTAACAATGAGATATTGTATAATGATGTTCATACATATATAATACAACTTTTATTTTAAATAATCAGCAACATACCTTCTTTACGAAATACTCATTTAAACATTAAAAATAAAAATGTAAAAATTAGAAAAAAAGGTTAATAAAAACTATGTTATTCCTTGCAAATAACTTTATTTGAAATATATATATGAAAGTTTTCAGTTAAACATGGTGGATCATAAATCGTTCCTGGAAGTTCTCCATGACTCTCCGTGCCATCTCAGGGTGAATTCCGTCGATTTCCTCTCGGATCCTTTCCTTCAATTCCTCAAGAGTTCGACGACGATGTTAGAAAACCTTTTCCTTTTGAAATATATATATATATATATATATATATATATATATATATATATATATATATATATATATATATATATATATATATATATTATATATATATATTATATATATATATATATATATATATACTATATAATATATATAGGGAGAGTACAGCGCATATACTCGAAGCGATGAAATTACCTTCCATTTTTAATGGTGCGTCTTCTCTTTTGCGTTCATATTCTTCACACACTTATCTCCAGGCAACATATTACTGACCACCATTATATCCACAATTCATATACACATACTTAAAAGTACACACCCCTTCTTCTAGATAACACCTTACAAGACATCCTTACTACTCATATCCCTATGTGTGGGGAGAAAGAATTGCCCACATCGTAGGTCCTGCGTGTCGTAGAAGCCGACTAAAGGGACGGTAGTTCGGTTGGCTGCCCACTACCACTATCTCTTGCTAGAATGTTAATGCATGCCTCGGGAAGATGGTCGGTGATCGCCGTAAACGGCCGCCGTCTAATTTCGGCGAAATTGTATGAATCGTATAGGTACATGGAATGTCAGAGGAATAATGTTGAGGAGAAGAGAAGAGAGGTGCATGGCATGGTAATTTTAGAAAAGGCCAAAATTTAGATTATGTTCGACCCTGTGACGGAAACAAAGATGAAAGAGAAACGTGAAAATGAGTGTCTGGTGTGGTTGTAAATGACGCACTTTCCTGTGTGCTGCGATTGAAAGGAATTGAGAGGGGAGAGAAGGAGTTGCAATTTTGATGAGTGACTGTGGTATAGAGCTATGGTAGACTTTGTGTGTGTTTAGTCCTAGAATTCTAATGGTTTAATTTAAGTTTGAAAAGGTCAAGGTAGTGTGGTTGTGACGTATGTCCATCTTTCTGAGGAAACGTTGAAGAGAGTACGATTTTTTTGGGATAATCTGAATGATGTTATGGATGGGGTGAGTTAGGAGCTTCAGTTTGATAGTGTTGGGGGACCTGAATCCGTTGGATAGGTGATCAAAAAAGGATGGTATGAACAGCGTAGTTTTGGTGGTGTCGTGAGAAAATGAGAGATGGTTAGGAAGGCCAATGATTTACTGTGAGGAGAAAGTATGTGTTGTAAGTAATACCCTTCTTTAAACACAAGAGTCTCCATTAAAGTATACTAGAGTTGGTGTAGTAGAGATGGTATCGATGTGAAAGTATGATTGATTTTGTGATTGGCTGAAGAGACGATGTTGAAGTATGTGGTGAATGTTAAATCAGTGAGGGTATTAGGAATGGGATTATCGGAATCATTATGTTGTTCTATGTAAAAATTAAGTTAGTGGGGCTTGGATGGAGAGGAAGGTTGATACGCGAAGAAGTGGGTTTAAAATAAGAGTGAGAAGCTTAAAGTGAACAACGGTAATAAGGATACGTTTTAGAACAGCTCGCAAGTAAATCAGTTGAATGTGAACAAGTTGAAACTGAACAAATCTGGGAGCAAATGAAGGAAGCAAATTGTTAGCAGTGCAAAAAGAAGTATGGTGAATGTGCTAAGGTAGGAAGTAAGAATGTTAACAGCTAGTGGTGGAAATGAAGAGGTGAAGCAAGCGGTTAAAAGTAAAAAAAGAAGCGTGTTGAATGTTACTAAAAGCAAATGATGAAGTTCAAAAGAAAGATGCTTGGAATTATATAAGGAGTAAAAAAGAAATACTAAAAGTTGCATAACGAGGAGAAAACAAGAGAAATGAACAGTTTGCGAAGAGGATGAATTGGACTTACAAGGGAAAGGAAGCTCTTTCTGGAAGGAAAGCGCGAAAGGGTAAGAATGAGAATAAGGGGAACCTGCTTAGAATAATGAATATGAATGGTGCTTTTGTAACTGATGGAATAATGGATGTGAGGGAAGTGTGGAAAGAAACACTTCGAAAATCTGCATTAATAGTGGCAGTAATGAAGAAGGTGATAGTGAATGTATGTGTGGGTTTGATGGTGCAAGAAGGAATAGTATTTTGGGATGAGGTTATAGCAAGGAAGAGGTAATGGGTAAAGTGAGAAAGTTGAAAAATAGTAAATCTGCAGAAATAGATGAAATTACTGGTGAAATGATCAAAGAACGGAGGCGAGATTGTGATTGAATTGGATTTGGAAGTTGTGTAATAAAGCTGTTTATGGAGCGTATAGTTCCAAGGGATTGGAGGTAGAGAACAAGTAAATAGTACCCTTATATAAGGGTAAGGGAGATAAGGGAACTGTAGAAAGTATAGGGGAATAAGTTTATTGAGTGGTGTAGGGGGAAGATATAATGCTGGTATTTTTGGTCGAAAGAGTGCGTCGAGTGAGCTGAAGGACTGATTGTGAAGAACAAAGGTGCGTTTAGGAGTGTAGAGGATGTGTGGATCAAACTTGTACATTGAAACATTATTGATTAGAAAATTGAAGAGAAAAAGAAATAAAATTGTATTTAGGTTTTATGGCATTTGCACAAAACAGGCGTATGATAGGGTTTAATTAGGGAAGCTCTATAGGGCAGTGTTTAGTGATATATGGTTTGTGGTAGGCTTGCTGAAATGCGAATCAGAAGTATGTATGAGGATAGTGCATGCGTGTGTGAGAATAAATGGTGTCAAAGGTGATTGGTTTTGTATTAATAGCGGAGTGAGACAGGTTTGTGTTTGTCTCTTGTGTTATTCAATTTGTATAGGATGGGGTTATGAAAGAATTAGAGGTGGGGTGCAGGAAAATGGTGTTAGAATGATGGAAATGGACAGATGAGTGGAGAGCTGCCCCTATCTAGTATATGCGTTGATTTGGTTTGTGTGGTTGAATCTGAAAGAGTTGAAAGAAGATGTTAGAGAGATTTGGCAGCGGTATGTAGAAAGGAGGCCTGAAAGTAAACGTAAGATAAGAGTAGTTATGGTTGTGACGTGAGGACAGTCCTCAGTGTGAGTATGTTAGATGATGAGCAGCTGGAACAAGTGTCTGAGTTTAAATATTTGCGGGTTGTGTTAGGATGAGAAGGCGAACGGATGACTGCAGGAGTGTAGTAGCGAAAGTGTGAATGCGTAGGAAGCGTTGCGCTGTTTGCAATTAAATCGTTGGTGATTGTAAAGGGACTAAAGCCTTGAGTGTGCTAAGTTTTACATGAGGGTATGTTGTTACCTGTGTTATTGTCTAGTAGTGAGACTATGGTGTCGGGAATAAGAAGTTATAGATCTAAAGTTTTTTTTTTTTTCAAAAAAAATGTGTTCAGATGGACAATCTAGGGTGTGCTAGGGTGAGAAAGAATTAATAAAGTTGAGGTAAATGAAAACTTATTAAGAAGAGTGGTTGTGGTGTGAAGAAATGCGGGGTAAAATGAGAGGGGGAAATTAAATGGAAAGTATTGGTTTGAGATGGTTTGTTCATAAATGCCGAAAAGGATTGGAATATTTCTCCCCGT
>JABUQX010045986.1:17500-21805 GCA_015478945.1 Trachelipus rathkii | reverse complement strand
GAAAATAAATAGGAATTAGGAATAAGAATAGGATTAGGAATAGGTTAGGATTAGGAATCCAGTCAGATTAGGATTAGGAAGCAAAATGATTTGGGGAGTGTCTACATAACTTAGAAGAATTATGCAGGATTAAAGGTTCTGGATCGTGTGGTGAATTGGGAAAAAAACTAAGAAGCGTTCTTTATACTTCACGATCATAGAAAGAAGTTGTATTTTTATAGGCATATGCAAATTATGTGCATCAAGGTCAGAGGGTGTAACTTGACCTCGAGCGGGGATCGTTCTGGTTCAACCCGACTGATTTTCCCTCATTAATTTATTTTTTTTTTTTTCTGGTGGTTTGTTTTTTTCCCCAATGGCCCTTTTTTTTACTCATGTCTAGTTTTCTCGCAGAGCATTCCATTTCGGATCTTGTATAAAATTCTATTCAGAAGGTTTGTCGGAGTTGGAACGCATTTTTACGTCAGAAGTGGGAACCCCAAGGGTCGTGTCCGAGTTTGGACTTCATACCCCATTTTTATTTTTTTCATGTCACTTCTACAGTTCATGTCTCATTCAATTTCTAGAATTGATGTTTATTGATGCAATCACGCAGACGCTGATTCTTACCACCGTGGATCTCAGTCCCAGCAACAGCCGCAAGGCTGATGGGATCAAAGTCCAAAAAAAAAAACCCCCTCTTCTTGGAGGACCTATCAGAAGCTGTTTTGCCGTTTCCAAGATTCTGTCGTTTTGATCCTTTTTCAGGACAATGGTTTAAATTTTAGTTTCTCGTAAAAGTAAATAAACAGAGTATCTAAAATATTGAGAGGGTTATCCCTAACTAACTCTGTAAATCTGTCCCCAAATTGCAATTACAAAAGAAGATTTCTCTGAAAGAAAAAACTGTAATAGAATCGATGAGAAATTGTTTCAAGAATAAATGTGTGCGACGGCGTATGTGAGCATAGGAGGTCACCAACCTCAGTGCACGGCAAAGCGCAGGAACTCAACAGAGCCTGTTCCTGATATCGGGCTTTGTAAGCTCAGTGATACATGTCTCGGCTGTGTAGACAGATCAGCTCATTATAGCATGACGGTTTCATTATTATCTGGCTATGGGACCGAACAACTCGCGTACCCGACGGGAAGGTGCCTTCTCTCCAGCTTATTCTCGGTTAGAGTCGTGAATCGAAAGGAATATTGAATAATTCGGGGGTCAAAAGATATAATAAGAAGTAGATAGTAGTAAAGTGATGTTCGATAGATGTGGTTTGAATGTCTAGTAAGCACAGGCAACCAACTTACACCATCAGAGGTGTTACTGAGCAGGTTAGGCTTTTTCCGTAACGGAGGGAGATTGTCTCCGGACTCCGTTGGCCTGCTTACTTGGTGACTATTCAATGAGGATTGTGAGTTTATTTTTAATTTAAATAAGGAATTGTGATACAATTGCTTGGTCTTACCCAGAATGAAGAGTGTATACTTAACTAGACCGTTTCCGGATCTATCTATCAATGGAGACTAATCCGATAAAGTTCTTGAAGATTAGATAAGGAATATTCAAGGTGATATGTTGATAGGAAAAATCAAAAATAGGATATTGCACACTAGAAAAAATTTATGTTTACTTAATTCGTGGTTCAAAAATATACATGTGTCGAGGTTTGTGATTTATTTATATTGATGTATTGAAAAAGGTGTAAATAAAAGTTATTGGAATGAAATTATATAATATGATTTTAATTAGGTAAAGTATATTGGAATTTTATACTTAAAATCCAATTAAATATTTGTTATGACATAAGTTCGGATCAGATTCAAGGTGGAAACCAAAGAATCCCAAATAACTCTTCGTGCAATGAATTAAGGAGGAAATAGGGAATTATGACTCAATCTGACAAATATATCATACTTAACTGAAGATTTTGGGGATAAACAAAAAGAGCGAATTCAAACAGGAATGAAATTAAAGATTGTAACCAGGAACTGAAATGGGAGACTGAAATCTTGCCCAAAATTAAAATTGAAATCGAAGATTGAAATCCAAAGATAAAAATAGATTCAGGATGAATCCCAAATTAGAACCCTGTCAAAAGTAAAATAACCTTAATTAGTATAATACTTCTAACCTATTACATTTTACTTTCATTTATAACAGCATACTTTTTCATATTTTTATAATTACTTTATTGAACTCACCCTTTAGATTTCCAAGAGGGGCTCGTTCAATTTGTTCAATAGTTGCTGGTTCTTTATGATAGTAAACTGCAACAATACGTTTAGTTTACTACTACTTTTCCAGCCATAACATTAATAAATTTTATATAATAATTGATTAAATATATTATGGTAATTTTTCATAACTCACTAACCTGGAAAATCTGGACAATCTAACTTCCAGTACTTCTAGTATGTTATGAGTTGTTTTTGTACAGTACAATACACTATGTACTCTTTATAACAATTAAAACTATGTTTTTAATTTATAATATGCTATAATTAGACATCAGTTTCTATATGCAAAAAGCTCAAAACTAAGAAAAAAATATTAGACTTAATCATTATTAACAGTTTATATTTTCTAAGTTTTTTGATATACCTAACCATAATATAATATATACACCATGTTCAGGCTGGAGCATTTGGTCCAGGACTGGATCCAATGAGAACCCTTTAAAATTACAAAAATGTTATCAGTACTTTCAGTCGTCAATGGCACAACTATGCACGAACAACATTCCTCCCCCTTATATTATTATATATATATACTCATTAATATATTATATTATATACATATATATCCTATACGTATATATATATATATATATATACTATATAATATTTATATATTAAATATATAATTATAATATATTATAAATAATATATAGATATATAAATATTAATATATTAATATATATTATTAATATATATATAATATATATATATATAATAATAATATATATACAGAACACTACTTATTGCATACCTTGTACTAGTTACATATTAAATTGAAAGTGTCTATATAATATATAGTTATAGTGGTTCCGTATTCTCATTATATATAATATATATATATATATATATATATATAATATAATATAGGTTCATGTTTTTATAATGCTGTATGTAAGTATATTTATATTATCTTATATAGCATGCTATGCTATAGTTGTTCTATTTTAGTAAAAAAATGGAGTACATTCTATGATAGTATATATCCATATATTATAGTATTATGATATAATATTATTATTATAATAATAAATATAATATTATAACATCTAGTCATGTCATGTTATTATATATAATATATATTAATAAATATATATATATAATATTATATACTACTACTATATATATATTATTATATATACTATATAAATATATAATGATGTGCCTATTCCCAAGAATTTTGACCATAGCCGCCACTTGACAGTACATGCTATATATTACATATATATATAACTATAATATATACCTCCTCCTCTACTTTGCGAATCTGATATATAAGCAACCACAGTGATATTGCTGCTCCACCTACAACTGAATCTCCGATACCTCAACTTCATATAGTATTTACATCTCCAATATATATTTATATATATAATAAATATTATAATATATATTACAAAAATTTTATTGCCATAAACTAAAGCATCTTAATCTAGTCGTAATGTTACCGTTTTTACTACATACATGATATATGTGTGCGTGTCGTGTGCTATCACGTGGTACGTAGGATGTATCCTTTACTTCCCAATATTCTTCAGGTGTATGTTATGTTTAACTCCTAAATGAAAAGGTTGTTATAAGCCCTTTGAAAGATTCGTCATATAAATTTACTCTGTCTTGGTCATGAGATAAATGCTCGAATACACTTACATATAATGAACCAGAGTATAGTGTGTAACACGTCTTCCAGCGCTCCGCGATCTGATATATATTTATCAATGTTTCTACATCATCCCTAGTCATGTACGTAAAGACATCTCGTCCAGCCACAGCAAATTTCATAGAGTTCTTAGAGTAAGGATCGTCTCTTGGTAAAATATATATTTCCATTGTTCTTAGAGTTTATAAATGAATTTATCAATGTTTAATGAGTTTAAGAAATGATTAATGATATTATCTTTACTTTCTGGCAGCGATATTTAAATGTATAATACTCTTAGCATAGAAAATGACGAGCAATAGCAATATGGTCTTCCGACATACCTGTATTCTTCATTTTTGTCAAGATTTATTTACGAACTTGATACAATACTTGATCGTCTCAAATATGTCTGAATCTTTACACCTTTCCCATATTCTAATATCTAAAGT
>JABUQX010045986.1:0-15000 GCA_015478945.1 Trachelipus rathkii | reverse complement strand
AAGGAGAGAAAATCCGTGATAGTTGTGATCACCCAGAATGAGATTTGCGAAGAATTACAATCGAATATGTATATTAGTTATAAATTTTTTTAAAATATGACAAAAATTCTCAGAATTTTAAAGACAATCTTAAATAACAGCTTTGTACAGGTACTACCGCCCTAGACATGGCTACTTGTTAAATATGAAAAAAAAATTATACTTATATTTATCTTTTTACATTAGTGTCCCCATTCACCCCGACGAATTTACTATCCCAATTCACTGCATGCCAACGCTCGTTTCTCTCTTACTCTTCTTTCTCTCTCTCTCTCTCTTTCTTTGCTCTCTCTCTCTCTCTTCCATGCTCTCTCGCTCTCTCTCTCTCTCTCATATTAATATATATATATTATATATATTATTATATTAATATATACTTAATATATAATATATATTAATATAATTATATATATATAGTATATATGATAATATATTTTATATATATTATTATTAGAGCGTACCTTGAGAGAGATTGAAGGCATTTATGTAAGAACTCTACGTCGTAACTATCGAGTTAGAAGTTAGATGATGAGATACGGTTTATTTGAGATCGCGGAAAGGAGAAGATTGTATTTTTCAAAATTTTGACCCGGCACCAGGACGTTTTTCCGAGGGGGGAACAATTTTTTTTTTTTTTATTAGGTCTACCGCCGAGACTTCTTTTTTAGATACTATATATAATATATATATATATATATATATATTATATAGTAACCTTATATATTATATTACCTACATCTCTCCCTCTTACTATAATGTATTCTAGTATATAATATATATATATATATAATATTATATATATAGTATGATAGTATTATATATTAAATATATATATATATTATAGCAATTAAAACAAAAATCATCCAAGGCTTTTGACATACAGCACCATATTCGCCCCGCTGCATAGAGTGAGTGCGCAGCTATAAAATTAATATATATATTATGCGTGAGTATATCACACTATCACGCACCGCGTCATACTATCCGTAATGATATATATAATATCTTATACTAATATTATATTATTATGCTTATATATATATTAATATATATATATTTAATTATAGAAATCTTAATAACTGAATTATAGTGTTTAAGCGGTCTGATTGTTCTTGCCCTATACTTTAAATTGAAAACATAATTCATTATATTTTTACAGTATCTTCTTTCTTCTTTGAATATCTTATTCATGACGACTAAAATTATACGATTCTTAGTCTTTCATAAATAAATTGAGATTTAAAAATAATTATTATTTACATAAACCCTCTCTAAAAAAATCCCACACCAAAAATATTTTTTCTCCTTTCCTCTGTTGTTTGCACACAACTCTTAATCATAGCTTGATTCACGAATTGTATATATTTGTCCGATTTATCTTAAAAAAATAGTAAAATCTCCCCCAACATAGATCCGCTTGATGTATTTTTTGAGAAAAAAAAAATAATAATAGCACCAAAAGGTGTAAAAGAGATGAAGAAATGTTTTGCGCCTTCTATTGGTGTGAAGTGTTATATCACAGTTAGGAAAAGCTAGCAAGCTTTTCTTACGCTGATTTCAGCGAGCGAATGCCCTATAGTTAGCTTTCTTTTACGGTGTGCTATCCTGTAGTTTTCAAGAGAAGAAAAATAAAAGGTCCAACTAAATTTAAAAATATTCTTTTTTTTCATTTTTTTAATAATCCTATCATTATAACCACATATTTTTGGTCCTAATTTGATATCTTAGAATAGAAGGAATTAAAAGCTAAGTCTATATAGTATATATTAGTTTGCTTATTTATATGACTTTAGATCCATGTAGAGTTTTTTTTTCCAAGTGAAAAAAAAAGACATTCGATTAAAATTAGCCCCAAATTATATGCATTAAAAAGAAAGTATAGACATCGCGCAATTTTCTGAACTACAAATTTTGATCAAAAGATTCACAACCAAGTAGATAAAATTAATAGCTATCCAACAACCAATGTCAAATTTAATTTGCAGTGCGCAATTCTTAGAAATATTTCGCAGTCGCGTGGTTGCGTAGTTTCAACCTTTCTAATGGACTTTCTTTATATTGAAGGTTATAGTTGTAATCAAAGATTGATTAGTAACATATATTAGTTTGAACCGATTAGGATTTATTATATTCTATATCGGCAATTAAATCTCTATCAACAAAGAACTTTAAAATAAAGAATATAATAAAGAATTAAATAAAGTCTATATCAACAAAGAATTAATTAAAGAATAAAAAATAACATATAACTAAATAAAGTCTATATCAACATAAAAAATTTTAAGAAAAGTCTTATATTGTCAAAAATTAAATAAAGTCTTTATTTAACAACAAAGAATAAAATAAAGTCTATATCAACAAAGAATTAAATAAAGTCTATATCAACAAAGAAGTTGAATTTTCTATTTTTTTATTTGGATTTAGTGTACATCTTTTTCCCATGATATGAGTATAATATTTATTCATATATTTTATTTTTTTATCCAGGGTGGGGCTGAACTTAACATCTATATCTCTTATATTATATTATTTATATGATTCATTTTTTAACTTTTATTTATTTGAGTTTATTTATTATTATTATTAATTATCAATTTGTGCATATTTCATCCATTATTTCATAAAGAATTCTTATATGGACGATGTTTATGTATTAAATCACCTCCCGAATAATAATTCGGTGATTAAAATAATAAATTTAATTAATTTGAGTTTTTTATAGATATTTCCCGTTTCGTAAATTTTATTTTTATTATAAACCTTTTTGTTATTATAATTTATAAAATCGAGAAGCTACTATATTTAATTTTTAGTGTAATGAATAAAATTATTAAAATTTATTTATTAATAAATTTTTATTTATTTAAATTTTATTATTTATTTTAATTTTTTTCATTATTATTATTATTATTTATAATTATTGGTGTTTATTAGTATATATATAATTCATATTTAATTTAATTATATTTATTTTTAGTGCTCTGATCATACGTTCCCCCTAGTAGCTTTTTTCTCGTCTATATATTCTCTATGTATGATATAATTATGTAAGCATAATTTTTTAAGTTGATTAGATTGATCATTCTATTGTTTGATTTGATTTGATTATTTAATTATATTATATAATTAAATTATATATTAATTGCAGTTGCTCACACTAATTAATATAAATTGATAATTTAAATATATTAAAGTTTATTAATTAAATTTATTATGATTCGCGTTATCCAACTCCTTTACTTAACCACTATGGCTCTCAATATAATTTTACATGTGCACGTTTGGACTAAGCACACTTATAAATTTAATTTTGTTCTATTGCACTATACTGAATACATTACTGTAATCACATTGATTTCTCAAATCTGTTTTTTAAGAAATTCTTCACACAGATCAATCAAAGTAGTATTGTCATTGGTTCTCTGGTCCTCTGGTCCTCTGGTCCTCTTAGTCAATCTCATCTCCTTTTACCTATTCATTATTTAAATTAGTACAAAATACGTCATATATTATATATATATATATATATATATATATATATATCAATATTATATATATGTACATATAGATATATATATATATATAATATATATATATTATATATTATTAATAATACATATATATTAATAATATCATATATATATATATATATAAATATAATATTAATAATAATATATATTATATATATATAATATATTATAATATATATATATATATTAATATATATTATATTATATAAGTATATATTATATATATTATATTATATTATATATATATATATATTATATAATAATCAAATCAATAATTCAAACAAAAGCATATTATAAAACTAGAAATTACTATATATTTTCTCATATCTGGATATAGACTATATTTAGCTAACCTTTTTAATAATATGATATAACGTCTCAAAATCATGCTCTATATAATTTTTATTTATCATCTTCTCTTCATCCTTTTTTCTGAGTTAATTAATGTGAGCTATTAATGACTATTTCACTTTCTCTATGACATTACGTAATTAAATATGTTAAACTAAACATATTTTTGTTCAGCACGTGAGTTATAGTGAATTAGATATTTAATAAATCGCCATGTATATATGTGTGATGGTAGTATAATGTTGAGTGATTTTACACCTCCACACGTATATAAGGAAATACCAGATTTTTAACCTACCTAAGCAATAGGGAGTGTTGTAGTAAAAAGGATATAATAGGTCTCCTTCAACTTAATTGTGAGAATTTCTCGCCTATGTTCTTGATAGATTAAACTAGTAATTTGTCCTGACTAACCAATAGCTTGTCTATAGTCTAAATAAATCCCTCCTAGATGTATTTGAGAGTATTATGTCTTATGATAAATAAGTATTTATCATGCTATTATATGTTTATTATACATTAATATTCTAAAAATCTATATAAAATAAAATATAAATAATAAATGGTTTAAAATAAAAATAGTATTAATTATAAATAAAAAATTTTATATATTTATGATAAACTTACATTTCACTCAGAGATCCATGATTCTTTTAAGTTTTATTTGAGATATAGAGATGAGAGTAGAGATAGGAGAGATAGAGATAGAGAGAGTAAGATATAGAGATATGATAAGATAGAAGAGTATAGAGAGATAGGAAGGAAATTTCAGGAGCAGAATGAAAAGTTGAAATTTGAGTTCTTTTGTTATAGAACTTTTTTATTTTTCTAATGTTAAACAAGAATAGAACCTCAAATAAGTTTCAGTATAAATAATGTGTTTTGTGAAGATCTGACTGTATTATAATAAAGCAATCATTTAAGATAAGATTTCACAACTATAGTATACATTCAATTAATAAATAAGTATTTTTATTGTTATATGTTTATTTTCAGCTTTATCTCAATTACAATATCTTTTTTATACTTTATAATTAATATTCATTTTATTGTACCAATATTATATAATATATATTAATATATTATATATATTAAAAAATATATTAATATATTATATATATATATATATTTATATTAATTAATATATATATTATATAATATATATATATAATAATATATATTAATATATATTAATATATATAACTATATATTATATATATATATTTATTATAATATATATATATATATATTAATATATATATATATATAATATTAATTATATATATTATATATATTAAGTATAATATATATTATATAATAATATATATATATATATAATATATAATTAAAATAATATATATACATATATTAATATATATATATATAATATATATTATATATAATAATATATAATATATATACTATAATATATTTATATGTAGCTTATAAAAATAATAAGTTTAATTACCCTTAATTATTATAAATAATTAAGAAATCAATTAAATAGATTTTTAAATATTTCTATTTATTTTGTTACTTAATGTATATTATTTTTTAGAATTTATAAAAAAAATTTTACTTAGAATTTTATAAATCATACATAGGAAGAAAAAAAATGTTGAAGTTTCTCGCCATATTTTCCTGAAACACGTGGGATTATAAGAGGGTATAAGCGTTAGAATAATGGAACAGAGATATAAATAGGATAGAGAAAGAGAGAGAGAAAAGAAGAGAAAGAACGTAAACTGAAAAAAAAATTATAAAGACAGTGAGAGAGAGAAAAATATAGAGAAAAAAGATAGATAGATAAGGAGAAAGAATAGAGAAGAGAAATGAGAGTTAAATAGATGAGCGATAGAAATAGCATAGAGGATATATAATAAGTAATAGAGAAACAGAGATATAAAGAGAACGATGATAGTAGTAAGATAAATAAGATAAAGACAGAGTAAAGAGGAGTAGAAATAAGGTATATAGATACTAGAGTAAAATTAACTGTAGAGAGTGAGAAAGAGAAGACCATCTACCCTAGAAGATCGGTTGCAATAATAACTATTAATGCACCGTCACCGTAACAATAATCACCGGAACACTGATGTTATACATTTAATACCACAAAAGCTACTACGCGTACACAACCATAAACATCATATCCATCAAGCAGTTACTAGACGTGAATAAAAAGTGGTTAAAAGTAAAAGAATAAATTAAAATTAATAGATAAATTATAACTTACAATCTGGTGTAAGAGATAAACTTGCAAAATTAGATCAAGAAAGAGATAACTTGCAATTAGATCAAGAAAGAATAATGTGGAATTAATCACAAATTAAGTAGAAAAAGAACAATATAATCGAATGTTAAAAATAGACTAACAATGAAACAATTCAATGAAGATAAAGATTAGTTGAAATTAGAACAAGACATTAAAACGTGTAATATTTCTAAAAGGAGGGTTACGAAACAAAAAAAAAAACAAGAGTAAAATAATAATAGATTGAAAGTAACTGCAAACTATAATCAAACATGATCTTAATTTTAATTTTTTTTTATTTCATTTTATGTATGTATTTAAATATTTAAAACAAAATAAAAATTTATGCAATTTCCGAAACTCCAAATGTACAATAAATACAGCAGATTTAACGTATAATGAATTTTCAGTTGAGTATATAAAAAATTACATTTCAACAAATTTTCTTAAACAAAATCTGAGGAAGAACAGCAAAAAATTCTTATAACCTCGTTCTCTTCTATAATAGTAGAATTACTTCCCATTAAAGCTAATATATACCTACATATACCTAATTTACAGTTAATTTAAAAGAAAACAAATAAATGTGACAATCTCTATTTTTCTGGCAGCATTTATTATTGTCGTTGCCAAAATTCTATTTATATCATATCTCTAATCTGTAATCTATTATTTATATATACTAGAGTCTATATTCTATCTATCTTATCACTATATTCATATAATCTATACTCTATACTATCTAATTCTATCGTATCGTTTAAATCTATTATTTCTACTAATTCTATCTATCTATCTTTATATATATCTTAATCATATATCTATCTATATTTATCTTTCTATCAATATACTTATCTATCTATCTATCTATCTATCTGATCTACTGTATGTATATCTATATCTATAAATACTATCTATTATTAAATATATCTATTTATCTATAACTATCTATCTAGCTAGTCTATCTATCTATATCTTAAACGAGTATATTATTATCTATCTATCGTATCTATCGTATCTATCTATCTATTCATATTCGTATCTATCTGATATATCTGATATCTTTAATCTATATCTAATACTATATTTCTCTATTCACTTTTTTTTAAACGCAATGTAATAATTCCCTTTTTTTTTATATTTTTATTATTAGCCATTATTATATATTATTATCTATTTACTACCTAATATATAATATTTAAAATTTTATTTCATTATCATAATCATCTTATATTATTTTCTAACTCTGTTATGTAGTAATCAGTGGCTGCTGGTTAACCTAAGTGTAGGTGCAGAGCATAGGGGTGCACAGTTGTGGTGAGCCTATGGCTCCCCCACCTATCTATTTGTGCGGAACTAATCTTCTTTATCTCTCTCCTACCTCTTAATCTCTTTCTAGTTAACATTAAAAAATAAAAATAAATTTAAGGTTATAAATATTCATATAGATAAAATATAATGTACCCAGATTGCTCTCATGTATGTGATATTATATTGAACTTTTCCTGTAATTATAAACTAAACGCGTGAGACTGTCTTTAAGAAACAAATGCAGGTATCTTAACACTATAAGTCAATATTAGCAGCCCAATGGCCGTAGGAGTCCTTAGTCAAAATAAACACTAAGCAATGCACAGAAGAAAAACAGACCCACACACCTCCTACCAGATTTGTATGCAAAGACCAGACTGTTTTGTAAGAATAAGATTTATGAGGTCAAGACGTGTCATGAGTCTCGAATGTAGCGTTTATTGAAATTGTCTGTTCTCCAAAAATTAAACAAGATTCAACTCACAATACCAGAGCTACACCTAGCAACATATATATACCTCTGATAATGCGCAAGAGCTCCTTCAAAGAAATATCTTCTTCTTTTAAAAGTCTAAGAAATTTGTTAATGCCTCTCTGTGGAATGGCAGGAGAAAAAATTTCCAAAATTCATGACTTGCCTTTTAAAAGCAAAAATTTCAAACATGTTCTGCCATTTCTGGCGAGAGAGAGTTAATTGAGTTACGTAATGAGCAAATATTAATTAATTTCTATCCTCTGTTCTCCATTTTATTTCGTACGTGAGCCGCGCATATATTAATTTGCGTGTTTTTGTAACTTGTTGCTCCATACTTACTTGCGAAGCATAAGATACTAGTTTATTCTTCCTTTTGCTACTATCTTTTCCTGTTTCTACTATCTCCTATGTCGTACATTATACCTCATATCATGTCTCATAGTACTTTTATACTTTATATATAAGCCTCTCATGATATACATTTGGTCATTATTTTTATGTCAAGTATATCTAACTCTTTGTTAAATCCATTCACGTATGTCAATCTATCATACGTGCGTACTTATATCATACATTCATACCAATTTATTTACTGCGTGACTTAGTTTGTTCCGTCTCCTCTCTCTATTTCTAGCTCTATCAACACACTCTCTCTCTCATTATTCTCTCTTAAATCTAATCTTTGCGTTGCAATATCTAGCTCTCATCCTTTCGAACCCTTGTGGCTTCTACTTGATCTCCTTCATCTCTTATCTTTAACGCTATCATTTAATGCATCTTGTTTTGCATACAAGAATGAAAACATTTGATCTTAAGTGTCTCTTTATATGATGTGTCGGGAGAGTCCGATCCCTTATCCTTATCCTACAGATGTAATGCACTGCATAATAAAGCATATAACATCGAGAACTATAAGCGATCAAATGCGCTCCGCGAATAACAATGTCGCAACTATATACTGTGGACATAAAGAACCACACAGAAAATAAATAGTAAAATCTTCTTCGCACTTTTTGTGCGACTTGCACTCTCATGTCCGGCATGAGCTCGACTTGAATACGAGTGTCAGAGCACGAATGTTACACAGTACTGAGTTGATGAGATAAAATAATATCGTATTATAGATAATATATTATCTTATCACCCTGATAATTGATCTACTCTCTCTCCTAATTTAGACATAATGGTTTTTAGAGATCAAACCAATTTTATGCTCACATGACCTCTGTGCCTGAAAAAAGTACTGATGTGGTTATATATCATATATTATATATATATTAATATATATTTATATTTATATATATATATATTATAATATATATATATATATATTTAATATGATATATATATATATATTATATATATATTATATATATATATATAAATATATATAATAATAAATTATATTAAATATTATATATATTATATTATATATATAATATTAATAATTATATTAATGAAAATATATAATAAGCTATGATATATAATAAGCTACTGTAAATATTGAGCTTAACAAATTTAGCGTAGATTAAATATACTTATATTAATAATATATTATATATATTATATATATATATATAATAATTATATATATTATTATAATTTTATAATCATATTTTAGTATACATATATTAATATATGATAAGAATACGATTAAATTAGAACTGTCCCCCTCCCACTGAAAAATAAATATAACAAAGGAATACGTACCACTGTATATTAATATATATTATTATATAATAATATATATATATATATATATATATTTAATATAATATAATAATATATATATTAATAATATATAATTATAATATAATATATATATAATAATTATATATATATATATATATTAGTATATATAAATATATATAATTTAATATATATATATATATATATATATATATAATATATATATACTATATATATATATATATATATATATGCTATATATATATATATAGTATATATATAAATATATATTATATAACATTATATATATTATAATATACATGTATTAGTATAATATATATATATATATATATATATATATTAATATAATATATATATTATATATACTTATATAATATATATATATATATATATATATATATATAATATATATATATATATTATTATATATATATATAAATATATATATAATATAAATGATATCATCATCACCTGAATCTATCCCACATATAGGCTAATGATAGGTAGGTTGATCTCTCATATTCATAGGATTCGAGGGTGAAGTTGGTTATGTACCTTTATTTATAGCTATGTTCTCAGGTTGATCAGTTTAAATTGCAACCCTTGACTCACGGAAGACTTTCTATAATATTAAACTATTCTTTTCCAAGTGTATACCTGTATCTGACGTTAAATATCATTATATTGCCTTCATCTAAATAATACTAATACCCCTTATGCTATTTTATAAGCTCCTTTACTCCATCAACTCCAACCTCCATTTGGTTTGACCCCTTCTTATCCTATTGCCTATCCATAACTTCGTGAAATTTATAAAAAACCTTACTTTAAGTCAATATTATAATTAATTCTTCATATTCTAAGCACGTAATCATAATTACCATCTTTAGTACCTATTGATTGACTTCATTTCTATAATCAGACATATTATCTACCTAATCCGTAGCACATATATATCCAATTTAAAGCCTAAAGATTTGTCTAGATTTTCAATAACTTCTCTTTAATTCCACAAAATATCTCGTAAAACGTTATATATATGATATGAATTAATATGATATATATATAATATATAAAATATATATATAATATATATATATAATAAATATATATATATTAATATATAATATATATAGTATATATATATATTATTAAAATCCTATGTTAAAAGAAGAAAAAAAAAATAAAACTCTAAAATTAACTTTATTAATGATGTAACATTCTATATATTCAAAACATTTTATTTAACAACTCTACAACTTCTTTATTTTTTCATATAAGTTAATAATTTTAGGAAAGTACAGGTAGACAGTTAAAATAAATACATTCTCATACGACATAAAGCAAGTTTAATCATGAGCTAATTTTTACTCATCACATTTACAGAAATATGAGAAATGTAATCATGTTTTTCGCTCTCTTGTGTGCATAATTTTTCTAAGAATTCTACATTCTCTTCTATGTAAATCTTCTAAGTACTAGCTTTTTAATACTTTTCTTCTTCCAATTTCCTTAACTCATCTTTAAAGAAACCCTATATTGGTTCTTAAATCTCATTTACTTTCTATGCCCCGAAAAACTCCCATTATCCTTATCGCTATAGTATCTATAAAATAAACTTTGTCTCTTAGCTCTAGGCTTTTTCTCACATTATCACCCTTATATTGTATATATCCAACCCAGATTGAGAATCTGATCTTCCATTGCGTTATTTGCTCAACTAATTTTTCGATTACTCATTAATTCATTTTAGTGACGTGAATTAATTTTTTTAATTCCTTTTCTTTATGCACACTCGTTCATACTCAAGCACCAAATTACATAACGCTAAGTATTTATTCCTATGTATATCGATACAGTATCAATACTACATAGGAATCGTTTTCAAAGTAGTAAAAACCACATTGGCCACATTGTGTCTACAGGCGACATATCAGGCTATTATATTCCTGGCGCTTGCGAGAAAAAAAACAATCGTATACTAATATCTATTAAATGTAATGATTATAAACTAACCATGGAGACATAACAAACTCATTGTCTTCAGACCCACTCGCTATTTTTAAACCACTCACCTTATTTATACTTCTGTTTAATCCTAACACACCTCTCATATCATGTTTTGTAAAATGCTTAATCGCCTTTAATAGGTAATATCACATTATTATTATCCCTCAATAATAATAACTTATATCTAATGTTCTTCCACAACTTTTCCCTCTTTGATACTCTATTCAAATGCCTTTTACCAAATCTCAATAGAAAGCATGCAAAAACATCTTTTACTTACTTTTCTCAGAAATTTCTCTTGCGTACTAATTCTAATCCCACAGCTAATATCTGAGATCCACACATACCATCGACCAGTTACCCTAAAACCACATGTTCCTCTTATACAATTATGTTTATCTTTGTTGTTACTTTATTTTTAAATCTATATTTTCTAATTTATTAAATTACGTATCCATATATATATTTACATATACAAAACACTCAACTAGCTTAATCCTCAATATTAATAAAAGTTAGAACACTCCTTTTGTGAGTAGTCCCCTTTACCTTATAAATTGTCAAGACAGGAGATATTGACAATCTTGTGGTATAACCTCGCCACTATCCCTCACTCTAGACAAACACTTTATTGAATAATCTCTATCAGCCACTCCACAACAATGTCACCTAACTTTGCCGTTTTCATATAATATTTCTACTTGTGACATAGCTATCTAATCCAGAAGATTATTTACTCACCTCCTTTAATACTTCTTCAAAAGTGACATTCACTATTTTACATATCTCTATGTAAATATATATATTATATTATATATATATAATATATATATATATATATAATATATTATAATTAATATAATATATATTATTATATATAATATAATACTTATATTATTAATATATATTATATATAACTATCATACTATATATATATAATATTATATATTATATATAATATAATTATATATATATATATATATAATATATATATATTATATTATAATATAGTATATATATATATATAATTAATATACTATATATATATATTTAATATTATATAATTATATGTATATTAATATGTATATATATATTATATAGATATAATATATATATAATAATATAATATATATTAATATATAATATATTTAATTTATATAATTATATTTATATAGTTAATATATATATATATATATATAATATATATATTAAATATTAATATATATTTTATATATATATAAATATATATATAATAAATAATAATTGATGTTAAATATTTATATATATATATATTTTATATAATTAATATTAAAAATATTTAATATATATTATATATGATGATATAATATAATTATATAAAATATAATATAATTACCGTGATTATATATATATATATATTATATATATATATAATATATATATAATATATTATATATATATAATAATATAAATATAATAGTATATTAATGATATTAATATATAATTTGCAATAATAAAATATATTATATTATCATGTTTATATATAATATATATATATATATATATCTACAATATAAATAATATATATAATAATAATAATAATATAATATATAAATAATTAAATAATAAATAATATAATAATAATTAATAATAATAATAATTATAATAAATAATAATTAATAATAAATTAAATTAAATAATGATAAATTAATATAATAAATTATATTTTATGCAAACATAAATAATATATAAAAGACACAATCACATAAAAAAATTACAATATAATTATTATAATAATTGATTCAATAAGTTTGTATAATCCAGTCGTGATGTACAATGGGCATGTTTAATATAATAAGCAATAAGTAATAAGTAATAAGTCTCACACTCCACAATAAAATAAATATTGATAAAAATACTTTTTTGAGTTGCTAAAATATATTTAAATATCATTAAAAAACCTTTCACTAATAACTACACACAAAACATTTTATTAATATTAAGATACAATACCTAATGTACAAAATATAAAACGACACGCCAAGGTGATACATAATAATATACCATTATTATGGTTACGTATTATGCGTGATATATGAGTAGATAGATATATACACTTCTCAACTCTGAGATAATATTTGAATAAGAAAAACATAATTCTCAGGTTTAATTGTGTACAAGTATAAGGCGCAAAGATTAATTTGCAAACACCCTAATCATTCGCACTTACAATAGGATTAATTTAATATCTTAGCCAATATAGTCTCCAATGTAAATGCTCTTTGGTCGAACACAACGTGAGAATTATATAATACATTATTAGTAATTTATAATGTCGATGTTTGAACCTCTAAACCCCGAATGATTCATATTATATTATCCTCAGTAAACACAATAAGTGTGCTAATAATTACATATATAGGAAAAACATGAAATAAGTAAAAAGAAATAAAATTATATAAAATAAATTAATTAATAAGAATATATAATAATTAAATAATATTTAAATATATTATTAAATAAATAATAATAATAAAATAAATAAATAATAATTAATAATAAATATATAATATTAAATAATATAATAATATAATAATAAATAACCTCACACAAACGCACAATACTCTAAGGATAAAAATGTTAAAAGGTAATCAAACATTAATTAAACTTAAAATAATATTAAATAATTAATAATAAAATTACAATAATAAATTAAATTAAATAATAATAGATTAAATTAAAATAATGAATTAAAATGAATAATAATGATAATAATTAATTAAATAATAATAATAATAATATAATAATTAAATATAATTATATAAATATATATAAATAATAATAATTAATGAATAATAACAATAATCAATAATGAATAATATTATAATAATAATTAAATAATAATAATAAATAATAATAATATAATAACTAAATAATAATAATTAATAATAATTTTAAATATATAATAATTAAATAAATAATAAATTATATAAATAACTAACAAATAATAATAATATGATTACGTGTAATTTAACTAATAATAATAATAATAATAATTAAATAATATATAACTAGAATAAAATACATCGACTTAATATGAGATATAGATTAATAATAATATAATAAACAATAATAAAATATAAAATAATAACAATATATAATAAATAATTTAATATATATATAGTATATTATATAATATTATCATTTTTTTGTTTGTTTTTTAAATTTTTGCTTTCTGGTTACGAGGTATAAAAATTCATATCATATCTCTAATTAAATAGTAATATCAACAATTTAAGTCTATTATTATAGCATAATCTCTCTCATCTCTCTCTGTTTTT
>JABUQX010045985.1:0-36546 GCA_015478945.1 Trachelipus rathkii | reverse complement strand
CATCATATATAGAGAGCAGCAGCAGTTATATATATATATATAGTTGTTATATAGTATAGTATATATATATATATAGTTATATATATATATATATATATATATATATATATATATATTGCAATACCAGAAGCCTTTGTGCTTTGGGGAGAATCAGTAGAGTAGTCACTTAAGTGGAATAAATTAATTTAATGTTACTTTAAATGAAATGCTACACAAGTTATCAATTCTGAAATGGATAAGTTTAATAAGAACATACTATAGAAGAACTTGTACCACCTACTTAAGAAAGTACTCTGGAATATTAATATTCCGGATCTTCGACATCAAAAGAATTTCTTTAGAAAAAGAACATATTTAGAGAGTTATTTGTCTTACGGATTTTAATGGAACAACGATGCAGATAGTCCCCTGTGCTTAGTGAGTGGTGAAACGCTAAGCAATGAAGCCATAGTCCCCAGCAAATTTAGGAGACATCTTGCTACGAATCACCCAGGTGTATCCCAGAAACCAGGCTCATATTTTTTTTAAGGCTATTAGAAAATCAAGAGAAAATATGTAATAGAACGTTGAAGAGATTTACCATAAGTGACGTTGTTCTCGAAGCTTCATTTAAAGTTGCCAAACTGCTCGCCAAGAAATTGACACCTCATACAATTGGAAATGATATCATTATCCCGGCGTGTAAAATTATCGTTGAAAAATTATCGTTGAAACCATACCAAAATTTCAAAGGTTCCTCTCTCAAACAATATTATTAGCCGTAGAATATCTGAAATGTCATTAAATATAAATGAACAAGTCACAGATAAAATAAAAACTCGCCATAAATTTGTTTTATAAATAGATGAAAGTATGGTTACGTGACGTCAATCGCTTTGACCAGAGTTGCTTTCATCGTTGGTGACTGCATGTGCAAAAGAATCCCTTGAAGTTGAAACAACTAAAAATCTCGAAGTGGAATCTTACAATGAAACATCTAGAGTCTTCACCACAACTATGGTCTTTCATGGGAACGAGACTTTTTATGAATAGTGTACTGTTGGTACACCATCAAAGGACAGGAAAGTATAAAGGATTTCCTGCTCGAGCTTTACAGAAAATGGATCGTTGATAATATCTCACTGCTTTCTGCAGAGAGAAGCACTAGTAGGGAAATGTGAGCGAGCAGTTCGCTAAATTATAAATCAGGTTGTAAAATGTATCATTTAATCGCGACCTTTGAAGTGTAGACTTTTTGAAAGAATAAGTTGCAACTGATACCATGATATCTCATTATTATTACGTACAGAAGAAATAAGATGGTTATCCTCGTGGTAGAGTACTAAACCGCCTTCTCATACTCAAAGAAGAATTTCTAAGACTTTTTTGAGAAAGAGGAACATCTTGCAGAGGCACGGTGGAGGCAAAAAGATTAACGTTGTTTATAGCTACATATAATTTAATTATTTTTGAGTAAAACCAAATTTGAGTCGCTTCAACCCCTGTGAAGATTGTGACAAAGAGAATTTTATAACACTAAACAGACAGGTATTGGTTTCATAAGAAAGATAACAAATAAAAAGTCAATTGAAAATCACCGATTTTTTTCTATCCTTTTATAATTTAAGCTAAAAGTTTATGTTTGAATACGTAATTATTCATCATCTATTGCAATTATATAAGATAGTTGTACTTTCCTTCCCTTCCGTTAAGAATCTTGAATGGATTGTTTCCATTCATGGCAGATAGCTGCTGATGGAACTAGATTTCACAGCTACTTAAAGAGACGAATTTAATGATCTCTGTGCTGATTCTTCACCAGAAAATAAACTTGAGAAGATCGACTTATTTATCAGTGGCTGCTTTTTGACTTAGCATACAAAGAGAGTATCTTAACCTGGAATAATGGGTGGCTGAACTTCCCACACCAGATTGTTCTTCATACTTTAGAACAATCTTTTTCTCGCGATCGCACCAATGAGTGCAAAGAAAGAAATAGCTCATTAATTCTTGATGAAAACATGCGTGTTACGTTATATCAAACATCTGATCTAACATACAATATTTGTACCAAGAATCAAGCAATGTACCCTCCCCATTAATAAATGTTATTCATTTCTGCTAACATGCAATTGCCAACATTTCAAAAGTTAACAGGTATGCTTTATAGATATTTTAAATTTAAAGTACCCAATATTATTATTGGTTAATATTATTATTATTATTATTATTATTATTAATAGTTATTATTAGTTATTATTGCCACATTATTATTATTATTATTATTATTATTATTATTATTATTATTATTATTATTATTATTATTATTATTATTATTATTATTATTATTATTATTATTATTATTATTATTATAATACCAAGTGTTCCTCAAAATAGTTACACACAAATAGTGGTGTCAAATTACACAAAAGGTTTTAGAATCACTTATATATAGGGTGACCTAAAAAAATGGGCACCAAGTTTTGATATGTGTTATTTCTTTTGACGTGAATTAGGTCGGGAACTTAGTTATAACTAGTTTGTTGTGTTTAGAACACCAATTAAAACATTTTTCTCTCATTCTGGTTATTGTTTGAGATGTCCAAAGACATCTTGCCAAACAGACCGAGGAATGCTCTGTCTTTCCAATGGTTTCCCTTGAGTTCTGTAGATTGTCCTGGGCTTCTCTGTGCACACTTGGTCCTTCTTAGATAGCCCCAAAGTTCAGGCTGCAGGTCTGGGCTTTGAGGTCCCAGTAAAAATCCAGTTGATAAGGTTTCCCACATAAGGTTGATGAAGAAGTTTTTGCAATGTGGTATAGGTGGAGTGGTACATGGTTGGATTAAAGCCTGGTTGTGGAATAGAAAACAGTGTGTACAACAAAATGGCAATTAGTCATCATGGGAAATAGTGAAGAGTGGTGTCTCACAGGGTTCAGTGCTGGGGCCACTATTGTTCCTCAAATACTATATAAATGATTTAGAACAGGGACTTAAATGCAAGGTTTCTAAGTTTGCAAATGATACCAAAGTGGCTACCTCAGTTAGGAATAGTGAAGTATGTATAAAGATTCAAAATGATCTTGATAAACTTCTTGGGTGGGCAGATAAGTGCAAATGAATTTTAATAGTAAAAAGTGTAAGGTTCTTCACCTAGGTTACTCAAATAAAAGTTTTAACTACGATATGAATGGGGATTGGCTTGAGTCTGTGGACCAAGAAAAAGATTTAGGTGTGATTATAAGCAGTAATTTGAAAGTAGCTAATCAGTGGTTATAAATGTTTAAATATGAATTTTAATGAACAAGGTCAGCTCAATATGTTCAGAAAGCCTGTTTATTTTATAGTATTTTATTATAAAAGTGCTTTCTGGCATACCCCAGAAGCTACACTAAAGAATTTTTTTTAAAAAACTTTACTTAACTTAACTTTTCTGAACTTAGAAATTTTTTTGAACAAATTTTTTTCAGAAAAAAGTCACAGTTCAGTATCTACAAATATGCCAATCAGTGTTTGGAAGCAAGTAATAAAGCTAATAAGATGCTGGGCATAATAAATTGCAATGTTTTTTACAAGAGCAAGGAAGTTATAAGTAAACTTTATAATAGCTATGTTAGGTCAGTATTAGAGTATTGTGCACAAGTTTGGGCCCCTTATTTAAAGAAAGACTAAAGCCGTTTTCCATTTTGCATTTGTGTTACTGCTCGATAAGAAATGCTAATCCAGTTTTAGCACGAATTTCGGGCATAATCAAACGATTGTTTACAAATATTTTTGATCAGCTGTCTGATGGAGCACATGGTTTTGGAATAAACAAAAATAAAAAAATAGAAAAATAAAGAAAAATAATTGATCAATTTTTGTGATGGAGTTTATCGATTTGGAAGAAATTAGATTTAAAGTTAATTTCATGAATGAAACCTTTATCAAATCAACGACCTACTAAGCCGTCATCTTGTTTGTTAACATTTGTTCGTTAGCATTTTCCTGCTTAAATTCCGTAAGCACGGGAAATAGCAACCTTCAGAATTTAGGAAATTCCTTACGTTTGGTTAGCATTTTCCTAAATTTGTGCTATATTTGGACAAAATGGAACGCAACTTTAGCATTTTCCTAATTTGTTACAAAGTGCAAATCGAACGTTTCTTTAGATATAATACTTGAGAGAGGCAACGTAGAAAGCAGCAAGGATGATTTCTGGTTTGAGGGTAAGAACTATTAGGGGAGACTGAAGGAGTTGGGAATGTTTTCTGTAGAAAGGGAGATTTTCAGAGGTTGCTTACTCTGCTAAGTCTACAAAATATTTACATCTATTGGATAATACAGAGAGACCAATAAATTCTTCATAGTAGAGCACCAACGGGAGACCAAGGGGCGTTGTAGGGGTTGCTGTTGCAGTAGCTCCAACTCCACCCTAATATATATTCTGAAAGGTACATCATTAATATATATATATATATATATATATATATAAATATATATATATATATAAGTAGTTAGTTATATATATATATATATATATATATATATATATTAATATATAATATATATAGTTATATAGTTAAATGTTATATGTTGTTGTTGTTATATATATATATGTATAGATATATATATAGATATCACGCGTTATATATATGTTATATATATATATATATATATATAGTGCAGAGAGAGATATGAGGCGGCAGCAGGTTATATGAGCAGCACATTACTTCCTCTCCCAGGAAGGATTCATCCTGTCAGCTGCGCGAGGGTCTTCCTCCAGCCAACATCTCTCTCCTGGACCACTCTTCTCTTCAACCATCTATTGTCTGTAGCTGGCATCTCTTTAAAGAATCCTCCGATTCATTCCATCTTCTCTTCGGTCTACCTCTCGGTCTTCTTCCCCTCCGGTGTCCATTCCCATCTTCCTTTCGGCATTCTATCAGGCTGCGAAACCACGTGGATTCAGATAAGGTATATATATATATATATACATAAGTATATAGATATAGTTATTGTTATATATATATTATATATATTGCTATATATATATATATATTATTATATTATTGGGCTGGTTAAGTGGTTCTGCTACAACATATTATTACAAATATATATATAAAGATATACATATATATAGGCATATGGGAGTTGGTTGTTGTTACATATACATATTATTGTTATACATATATTATTGGCTACATATACTAAGCTGGCTATATATATTACTACAGTTATATATATATATAAATACAGTTACATATATATATATATATATATATAAGTTATATATATATATATATATATATATATGTAAATAGTTATATTTTTATAATTATATATATTATTATTTACATTCTATGCTTATAATCATATGCACTTTCTCACATCCTGCTAATTATATATTCTCTAGGCATTATAAAGTAGACTAGGCAATTCCAGCGTTTATATTTTTGATTTTTGTGAAAGTGGACCCATTTACCACCAAGGCCCACCACCGTTCTTCTTGTGGTCAAGAGGAGTTACCCATCTCAGGAAGTAAGAAGTCATTTTGATTCCAGCCTTATTGATGATAGATGTGTAACCAGCTCCATTGGTAGATGAGCACTAATCCTCTTTTCCTTCAACAGACTTTTCATCAGCAGTCTCTCAAGATTGTTACAGTGCCCTTGCCGAGGGATTAATTCCCCCAGGGTAAGTGCTCATTTCAGTTTCAATATTACCATTATTATCTACATTACCGATAATTTATTATTATTCCTCACTCCCTGTATTAACAGCTATGGAGATTATTTATATTTTGACTTATCTACTTATAGGTGCTATTTCAGGGTCACTTTTTGACCATTGCTATTCTTGGGAGCATATTTGCCTACTGCTACTCTTGGGACCTCGCACTGTTTGCTATTGTTGGCCTCATTGTCATTCTGCTTTTTGTCTTGCAACTTATCATCTATTACCGATCCAATTGGACTCATCAGAAAAACAAGACTGCAAAACCAAGTTGAGTTACGGTTCATGTTTTGCATCTTACACTCACAAACAAATTAACTCAATGTTCCATTATTATTTACTCTTTTTATGTAAATAATTTGGAAATTCGAACATACAGTTCCGTCTGTAATTAAACTCTAATGCAGACCATGATTTTACAGGACCTTGGAAGGTCATTTTTGTAAATAGCTTCCCTCCCTTAAATTTAGTCTCAACAATAAACGTAGAAAAAGGAAGCGTTTTGTTGTTTCCTCTAGTCAAAGATTATTCAGTCATTAACTATTCAAGGAGGGAGAGGAAGCTGATTCATTCAAAGAAGTTGCTGATATGAATAGTTTGCTGCCTGCTGCCTAGACATCGCATTAGTTCGTTCTGGTAAGAAACTCGTTTACCGTTAGAGATAATCTATGCTAACAAACTAACAGAACCGTAGAGCTATAGTGATATAGTTATAGTACTAACCGATAGTCTAGTTGCAGTATTAACCTACTTACCGGTGGGTTAGGTATCATAGCCGTCCTTATTAGCTTCTGAACGTAGTTGTCGTCGTAGTAGCAGATTTTAGTTCTAAGTTTACGTGTGAATGTTTGGGGACTTTATTTCTTCCTTGTTCTTTTCATTCGGAGAGTCATAACTTCCCTTGTGGGCTACAGATTCACTGAGTGCTTCGTCACTCTCTTCAACAAGGACGCGAATGTTACTTTTCCGGTTCCTGAAGGAACACGTATGATTGCTTTTTGAATGACTAGTATAGTGGTAGTAATAGAGTTAGGTCAGTAGATCAACCGTATCAGTAGTCATAGTCATAGTAGTCATAATAGTAGTAGAGGTAGATAACAAGTGCCAGAGCAAGCTAACTCGAGATCTCTACGCAGCAATATAAAAAATTTATACAATTTCTGTTCGAATTTCTAAATTTATATACTGCCTGCTAAACCCAAATTTCGCCTTCTTTGTCGCAAACATCTTTCTTTCTTATCATCATTTTTTTGTCATTATATTTTATTTTTGTGATATATTGAAAAATATTGAAATATTTGAAATATTATATCTTGCCTAACCATAATGCAGCCTTCTAGCAGATTTTCAGAGTTGCAGAGTTTGAATGGGGGCGAGAATGGTGATAGTGGGGAGAGGGTTGCTGCAGGAGCGCAAGGTTTGGTGAATGTGGGTGATGAAGTGGAAGATTTTCCTCCACCAATGCAAAAAGAAATGTTGGATTTTATCAGGGAAAAGAAAAAGAGAGAGAAAGAACAGAAACGAGACCCAGCTTTAGCTACGGGTCCTGCTCATGTAGAACCTGTGTCGGACATTCCTTTGCAGGAGTTTGTCGCAACATTGACACAGGAATTCAAGTTCCTTAAGGAGGAGTCTGCGTTGTTGTGAGCGCAACAACAACCACAACAGATACAACATCCCGCTAGGGTTGTTCCCAGCGCTACTGTTCCTAATACTACAGATCTGTTGGGAACAGATTTTTCTTTACTAAATTTCGGTTCTCCTTCTGGTTCTCCAGTAATAGCTATGTCGGAACCTATTCCATTCACGACAGCAAATGTTTATGGAGTGTCACCCTCTGACGAAGTTTACACGACATACACGACACCCCTTAATACACAACCGACTGACGTGACTTACGTTCAGACATCAACTATAAACTCTCCTTTCCAAAGTCAAGGTATCTTTGAGCCTTTGACTTCCAGTATTTCTGCAATGCCGATTCCAGTTGCTGCAGTATCAGCACCACCAGATCATCGTCACCATGGATTAACAGGTCCTGCAGGACGTTTGTATAACATACCTTATTTTCCGCCACCACCAACATACAATACTGCAGATAATCAGGTACCGCCGCAGTTCTTTGCTCCTTCAAGATTGGACGTTTTAGAACGACACATGCTTATGATGTCACAAGCCATATTGTATCTGGCTGAAATAGCGAAGAATTCATGGAAGGTCAAGGTGGTAGATCCAGGAAAGTTCAAGTTTGAAGCTGACCAGGATCTTGTTAGTTACTTTGCAGATTTCGAACAATACTGTTTATTCAATTACCCTAACTCGCCTCATCAGTGGTTGCGCTTGTTAGGAAGACAACTCGAAGGTTCTTTCCTTCAATTGTATCAGCTCATCATCAAGGATGATAGAAATTACGGATCTGTAAAAGAAACTTTGCTGGCTTGGTTCCACCAAGAAGAAAAACGGAAGAATGAGCATAAGCTGAAAGCTTATCACTCAGCATACAGAACACCAGGCGAGAGTATTCGTATGTATGCTCTTCGTCTAGAACATCTAGCTAAGAAAGCATATCACGGTCTAGAGATGAGAGAGCATGATTCCCTAAGAACTGCTTTTCTCCTTAGCCTACCTCCTTATGTAGAGAAACGGGTTTCAGAACATATCAAGCAAATAGAGGAGGATAGTACTGAACGTGTACTCTGAAGTAAGATTGTAAGCCTAGCAGATTCTTTTGATCGTGACTACAACAAGGGTAAATCTACAACAGCAGTTACAAACAATTATGCTCCAGAACGAAATAACAGTAAAACGAATGAATCAAAGACTGACCTTGACTCAACAATCACGATTGACATTGTAAATCCTGGTTGGTCCGATGTTTTTCAGAAGACTCCTCATAATGGACAAAAGTCTCACAACAATGAGAAAACATACCATAACACTAATCAGAATAAGAAACCTTATCCCTCATCCCCTAACAGTTCAAATAGTCGGTTTTACAGAGATACCCAAAACACTAGCCGACGCAGTCACAACAATACGCAGACACATACGAATCGCAAAGAAAACACTAACAGAAATCACCTCTGTTGCGATTACTGTAAGAATGTTGGGCACACAATGGATGAATGTTATAAGTATCTTGGGATATGTTCATATTGCAGAAAGAGGGGGCATGTAAGGGCTAAATGTAGATCCTTAAGATCTACGCCACGCACAACACAAACAAATTCTGGTAGAGTGTGTCCGTTTTGCAAGGGCCCACATGCATTAATTAACTGTACACATAGAATACTACCTCGCAATCAGGCAGATGAATACACATACCAGATCACCCCAGTAGTCTGGTCGAAACAGGAAACAAAGTAATTCCCCACGTGCGGACAATACCACCAGCAGTTACGGACAAATATACGTGACACTCCGCTTCCGCAGCGAAAGTTCCTGGACCCATGCGATTGGTGCAAAAAGTCGCACTACGAAGGAAGATGTATGGGACCATCAGAATCAGACCAAGCAGGATCTTTAAACTCCAACTCTCCACGGAAGTGAGCCATCCGGTGGAGACGAAATTTCTGCCCATGTTGAACCATATATCGGCTCCTCATGTAGAAAAAATGGTAGAGGATAGCATTAGTGCTAGTTGTAATGTAGAAACCTTAGCGGTTAGTAGTAGTAGTAGTAGTAGTAGTAGTAGTAGTAGTAGTAGTAGTAGTAGTAGTAGTAGTAGTAGTAGTAGTAGTAGTGCTAGTCCTTCTCTTACAGAAACAGTAGTAACAGTTAGTAGTAGCAGTGGTAGTAGTAGAGCAGATACTGTAGCAATTAGCAGTAGTGTTAGTCACTCTCTTGCAGAGACTGTAGTGGTTAGCAGTAGTGATAGTAGTAGTGTTTGTCCTTGTGTGAATGTTGTGACATCAGACACTCAGGGGAAAGCACTTGCCTCATTAGACACTATATCCTCTTACTCGGGTGTAAATGAAACTATTAGCAAAGCTACAGTGAAAAAAGATTTAAGGACGATCTCGGTGGATCTTAATACCGCCAAAGTCGATCCACTTGTAATTTGTGTAGCTTTTCCCCGGAATAGTTCAGGCTTGATAGCGGATCAGGCGTCAGCTTGATCAGTTCATCTCTAGTTTCTGACCATCTTAGCCATGTTGAGCTTCTTCCTTCTGCCGAAGTCGGTATAAGAGCTATCAGCGGGTTGCAGCGTAATCATGTAGTTTATATATAGAACTGCATAAAAACTCCGCTCTTTTTCGAAAATGGGTTTTCTGTTCCGCCAACTCTTTTCTTTATAGTTCCTACCGAATTTATGCCTGAGTTAATGGTACTTGGTGCAGCTTCTCTGCGGGAACTTAATCTTTTACCTGATTTGTCCCGTAGGGAACTGGTTTATCGTTCTGAGGGTAAGCTAGAGGTCGTTGCTAAGGATTACTGCTTTAATAGACCCTTTTTCAGTTGTGTTTTGGTCCATTCGATTGTAATTTCCCCATTTTCCTGCAGCTTCTTGGACATTAAGGGTCCTTCGGATGTACCACCAGTGTTGGTGGGGTTCCAAGGAAATGAACATCCTTCTCTTATTTCTGTCTCTGGGGTAGTGGATCTTAACACTCCTCGTCCACAAATTGCCGTCCTTAACTCTTCCGACCGCCCTCAGTATATTCGGAAAAACACTACTATCGGACAATTATTTCCTCTTACTACTGAAACAAAAATACAAGTCCAGAACCTACGAGTGGACGTGACTCAAACGTCCGATTCTAATGGTACATCTACCTGGACTGTAGAACGCTTAATGGAGGAATTCAGTATTGCTGCATTACATATAACTGGACAGCAGAAACAGGACTTGATTACGATTCTACTAAATCACCAAGCAGCATTAAGCGTTGGAGATCACGATGTCGGTGTAGCCACCAACATCACGCACTCCATCGAATTAGAGACCGACAGACCTGTTTGGATTCCCGTCCGTCGTTTTCAAGAACCACTTGCCCAGGAAATCGAACAGCAATGTCGGGATCTTTTGGAACAAAATATTATTCGACCTAGTAGATCACCGTATTCAGCCCCAGTTGTTCCGGTCAGAAAACCAGATGGTACTTTACGACTTTGTATCGACTACCGCAAGCTAAATAATGTCACAAAATCCGACTCTTTTCCATTGCCTAACCTAATCGACATGATATACAATATGTATGGGAATACATATTTCTCTACCATAGATCTAGTGAAAGGTTATTACCAGGTCGCAATGGAGCCGGAAAGTGTTGAGAAAACGGCGTTTTCCACTCCGTTCGCTCAATACGAATATTTGAAGATGCCGTTCGGTGTGAAGAACGGTTACATTCCAGCGTGTAATGATGCTTGCGCTGACCGGGTTGCCATGGTCCCGAGTGATGGTTTATCTGGATGATATCATCGTTCTCAGCACGACTTTTGAAGATCATCTCATCACTCTGGAACAGGTTCTATCTGCACTAGAACGGAATGGTTACAAACTTAAACCCAGCAAGACTCGTCTCTGTCGAACTGAGGTTGAGTTTCTAGGCCATCATATTTCCAAAAAAGGGATTCTCCCCCTTACAGAAAAATATTCAGGGAGCATTAGAGTTTCCAGTGCCCACTACTGTGAAACAGCTTCGCCAATTCTTAGGAATGGTAAACTTCTATCACCGTCATATACCTAATTGCTCCCAGATCAGTAAACCGTTATCTTAGCAAACGTGGGGTAAAACTGTTAAGTGGACCTCAGAATGTCAACAGGCCTTTGAGGAGTTAAAAAAGGCTCTGGTAAACCCTCGTTTGTTAGGATTTCCCGATTATGACTCCACTGCATCACCGATGGAACTTCATGTCGACGCTTCCGACCTTGGTGCCGGAGAGTGTCTCTCCCAGATACAACAAGATGAACGCAGACCCATAGCCTTTATATCTATGACCTTTGACGGTGCACAGAGGAATTATGGAGTCATAGATAAAGAGCTAACGGCTTTACGATGGGCAGTAAAGTCCTTGAGACCCTTTTTGTGTGGAGTCAGGTTCATCATTTTTACTGATCATATGCCTCTGATTTACTTGCAGAACATGAGTCTAGTCGATGGTCGACTAGCACGCACCATGGAGGAGTTAAACGAATTCGATTTTGAGATTCGTCACATTACTGGGAAAAGCAATGTGGTAGCCGATGCTCTCTCACGTTCGCCAATAGATCCTGACTCTCCTCCGGATCCTGATCTTTCTGTACATCCTTCAGTAGATTTTATGCATAATGGGTTTTTCGTTCTTGAAATACCGGGAGGTGGCGATTCTCTATATCGTTGCTTCTCAACCTATTTGTATAATTCCGCTGATCGTCATGGAGACGTTCGAACAACTGTTATAGAAGAACTTCGCAAACGTCCACACAAATATCGGCTGCAGGGCCGACACGTACAGAAAAAGTTACGACTTTTGCAGCTTCCAGGACAGTTGCCCTTTCCAGAGGTAATTGATGCCTTTTGTGATCTTTTCAAGGTATCAGTTGTCATCTATTACAATGATAGCCATCCCATAGTCTATGGAAGCCAGTTTGTTGACAGAATTTGTTACCTGAAGTGTCTGGGATTATAATTATCTGATGCCCAACCACCCCGGACAATAGTACGTCGTAGCCCTTTTCTACATATGTAGAAACTGAATTAACAGATATCAGACATGATTTTCAAGAATTCTTCAAAATATCTTCCGATTCTCATGATATTCACTGCCACTTGTGTTCTTGTGGTATTCCGTTCTCTTCATTGTCATCTGGTTCGTTTTCTGTTCTCTCTCTGTTTCTCTGGATGTTCTGTGGGTGAATTTGTGTGTTAGAGTGAGTGTGCATGTGTCCTGGGGAAGACCACCAGTGAATGTAAATGGTGATGACACATTCATTCATCTCATCTCCTTTTCATCCACATTAGTATCAAAACCAATACTTCTTACACTAAGTAGAATTTTTACAGTCATTTTAGCATCACTGAAAACAAAGATCTATAGGAACCGAGGTTGTTGGTTGTAGTATATTATATATTATTATTTTCTATTAATGTAAATATAATATTTCTCGGAAGTGTTCGATTTTTTATGATTTTCCCCCATTAGGTATAATTTAATAAATTTATGTACATATTTACATATCTGATTACCAGAATTTAGAGTGTTGAAGGTTTGCCATATGAATAAAAAAAACCTAGCCAAAGTTGTTTGGCTAACTGAATATTTGAAAAAAATTTTAAAAATATTTTTAAAAAAAATTTGCAACATTTTACTCAAAAATTAGACCAGAAAATCTAAAATTCATGGTTAAAAAAACAATGTATTAAAACTTAATTTTTATACATTAAAAATATAATAATAATAATAATAATAATAATAATAATAATAATAATAATAATAATAATAATAATAATAATACACACACACACACACACACACACACAATAATAATATTTGGGCAGATTGATCTGTCTTGAGATGGATGGATGTGAAGCAAGATGCAGTACCGTATTCGGTCGGGTAGTTTTAATCCCTCTGAAAAAATTTATAATGAATATAGTATACCACAAAGAATGGGATGGTATAAAATTATAATATTTATAATTATAATACTGGAAAAGGAGATAGGCTATTGGTTATAAAATGCTGCTTGCAAGATAACTTGGAGGTGTCTGACCTAAACTAAACAATCACCAAATAAATGTAACTTATAATTCTGCTTCCTCTCTCAACTTCTCAAATATCAAAATATAAGACTAGCCTATGGAGTAACAAATTCAGTGGGAAAAAAAATTAATCAAATAATTGACTAAATGGTAAAAATGACTGAATTATAAAAATGAGACTAGTTTATATTAGGTGTGATACTTATTTGATAAAAAAAAGGTTGCAGCAATTCAATCATGGTTATAAAAAAAATTCATGTATCTTTCATCTGGTTGTAATTTATGGTAATTCAGTAAAAATATATATTCAAGGTTTTGCTCTATATAAAAAATTGGCTGGATTACAAATATAAAATGGGAAATGATGAAAGACTGGTTCAATTCTGAATGATTGCAAATTTAGTTACACTGGATAATTATTCAAGCAGAAAAAATGAGCATAAATCTAGCCTATCTATGAAGTAAGCCTATGGCTTAGCTTAAGGTTTTAGGTTTTATATTATAAAAACTTTAAAATTAAATAAATTTTTTGCAGAGTTTATTTTTTTAATACATTTCAGGCAAATAAGAAGGCGATTCATAACTAAGAAAAACAACCAGATCTCACCTTGTTATTTCATGTAGTTTTCCTTCTATAGACGTCGCATTTATTCCTAAATGCTCAGGATTGATTGGGCTTGAAGTGATATTAGAATCTGCTGTAGTTTTTGTTTAGCTGCTATTCATGGTATTTTTTTGTAGTTCTATAATAATCTATTATTTTTTTTTCATCTGCCCTAAAGTCGTTTTGGGAGTTTCAGCCCTAGGGCCCTTCGCTTCTGTTGTTGTAGGTCCAGCGCTAGCCTAATATATAATAAAAAAAGGAGCAAGGCCTTCGCCTCGTGGAAAATATTAGTCCAAAGTGAATAAGCTGCTTCCATTTTTTAGAAATATTTTCTATTGGAGATTAAATTATTTCATTCTTGTTATATTATATTTGTAGCTTTGAACAAAGAATGAGATATGGAAATTTTACTCAGATATAAACTCCTTCTTAAATTTTAAATATTAAAATTTGAGATAAATTATAAAATTAATTAATTAAAAACTTAGTTAGAGTTTAATAAATGCATTACTAAAATTTAAATTTATGCTCATTTTTACTGTTGCTTACACCAGGTATATTTTATGAAATTTAAAGAATATTATTAGTTTTACTTCTTGGCATCAAAATCTTGAAAAGTATTTGAAATTAACTAAAAAATATTTTATAGAAAAACTTTGTTTTGTACACTCCCACCAGAACTGTTCAATTTATTTAATTTATTTATTCAGATAAATTTATTTAAATTGAACAAAAGAATCAAATTTTTTTTTTTTTAATTTAAAAAAATTATATGTTAAATGAGCATGAAAAAAAAGAAAAAAAATCCACTTAAATTGAACTAAAAATAAAATAAAAAAAATTAAACTAAATATCTAGAATAATTATAAAATGTAAATGCACGTCAATTCTATGTATTAGAATTTTAAAATTATTGTAAGTTTTAAGAGCAGCCTTCTTTACAGTCTTTCTCAATACACCATTATGGTTTTGTTTCTCAGGAATGGAGTCAATTATTAAATAGCTTTCAACATGGCATTCTAAAAAATATGGCACTTTTCCTCTATCAAATGGGAGGAGGTTTTCATTCTTATGCTTAAGTTTTAATTTATTATCAAAGGAAAATTTAGAGAATTGTGAACACCCTTTCAGATATTCATGATGATGGTTTTTTCCCTTTTGGCCAATATTTAAGACACAAATATTTTCATTATTATTTGGTGTAATGTTTGAATTTGGAGATGGGGCAAAAATTGTGGCTCTTACATATAATTTAGTATCAGATTTATCAGGCTTAAGGAAATCTGGTCCTGGGAAACAGTTTGAATTTTTTAATGGTTTTGGGGGAAAGCATGGTGAAATACAATTATCAAACTTAGCCAAAAATAAAGGAGTTATATACTTTTCAGAAGCTTTATGTAATCTTTTTTCTTCAAAATCAGAACACTTTTTCAACCTTTTTCTTTCACATAGGAAAGAATCTAACAAAGATAATGCTACTGTACTGTCTTGATAGATGGGAATTGATTCTACTTGAATAGCTTCTATATAGTAATTACCACAAGGTGCATTATGCAAATTAAAAATGAATTCTGTAGTTAATGTAATACTCATGGATTCAAAGGTAGAGATATATTTACATTTGGATTTGGTATTTACTGAACAATTCTGCACACTAACAAATTTAACTCCATTATTCATATTGGAAATAAGGTCAATTACCCCAAGTATAACTTTACATGTGTTCCACTGAAGTACTGAAAATTTAACAGTGAGGGAAGGTGATTCAAAATATGGATTTAAAATCAATTTACGCAATTTGGGGAGGTTAAGCATAAATGGTTGCAGTCTCAAGCAATAAGGCTGAAGAATGGGAGGAAATGTATAGCAAGAATATGGTAGGACTACTTCCTCATCTGTGTTTTCTTCAAATTTTTGAGAAGAGGGAGCAGGGGCTTCTTTTACTTCTGAGAAATATTCTTTAAACTCACTCATATTCAATGATGTGTCTTTGTTGCACTGGTCATATAACACCTCCTTAGCACTATCTAAATTCTCATTTACTTCCTCATCATCTACAATTTCATTACTCAAATTACACTCAATCCCATCTTTCAACTCATTTACTAGCTCAACATGAGATTTTGACTCTGAATGAGGAATCATGTTATCTGTATTAGAGTATAGATGGGGTGTATTGAAAGATTGTTCCATTGTAGCACAATAAATGATTGCAAGGATCTCTTTACATTTACTTTGATAGTCAAGACACAAATTATATTCCTGTGCAAACGTATCTGCATCAAATTGTTTAGAAAATTGGATATCTTGTATTTCATTATCCATATATTTTAAAGATTTCTCCTTATCTTCAACCATATATTTTATTTTATTCATTTCCACTAAGGATGTGGGGATATTGGTTTGGATTTTACTTAACTCTAAGGTAATGTCTCTTCGGATGAATTTACGTTTTAACATTAAAAGGTTTAAACTAGCCATATTGAAAAGAAAAATCTTATAAAAATTTGAACTAATTAAATCTGAAATATGTAGAGTATGCTAATACAGTTTTAACTAACTTTCCTTGTTTTTTTTTTTTTTTATATATGATATGAGTTTTGATGAAACTCAATGATCGTATTTCAAAGTTAGAACAAAAAACTTACTTTTTTATATTTTAACTATTAAAATTCAAAAGATATGATAAGCCTATATGTATAAGTTCTGAATCAAAATAGGCCAAATAAAATACAAAAAAGAAATGTTTTTTTTTTATTTATTTATTTATATATTTATTATTATTTTTTTAATAGCAAATTAAAATATGCAACAAGCTTTTGGCAAAAGAAACTATGCAAAAATGGTTTTAATAAAAAAATAAATTGTAGGCCAAAAAAACTAAGACCAAGAAAAATGATAAAACTCGTTTTAGCAATAGGTCTATATAAAATAGGCTAAAAAAAATATTTCGGAGAAAAAAAATCTTTAAGCGAAATATTTTGGCTGAAAAAATAAATCGTAAACAAAATTTTCGACTAACGTTGTCTGAAAAATATTTTGACGAAAGGAAAAAAAAATTTTTTACGAAAAATATTTTGACAAAAAATAAAATCGTTGACTAAAATAAAAACTTTCGAAAAACTTTGAGAAACTTTTAACAAAAAAAAATTGTAAACAAAACTTTCGACTAAAGTTATGCGAAAAATATTTTGCCAAAAAAGAATTTATGCGAAAAATATTTTTACAAAAAATAAAATTGTTGACAAAAAAACTTAAAAAAAAAATTGCAAAACTTTTAATTTTTAAAAATAAAATAAAATCGTAGGCAAAACTTTCGACTAAAGTTATGCGAAAAATATTTTGGAAAGAAAATTTATGGCAAAAATATTTTAAGACTGAAAAAATAAAATCGACTAAAAAATTTTTTGGAAAAAAAATTGCGAAACTTTTATTCTTAAAAAAAATAAAATCGTAGACAAAACTTTTGACTAAAGTTATGGAAGCAACAAATTGTGCTTGAAAATATAAAATATGCAAGAACTTTCGAAAAAAAAATATGTGAAAATTGTTTCAACCAAAAATAGGTAAATTATAGAAATTTGGTTTCGACAAAAATATGCGAAAATTTTTGGAAAAATTAAATTTAAAAGAAAAAAATTATATTTAAGTTTGCTTAAAAGATGAATTTTAAACAAAATACAAATATAAATTATGGTTACGAGTTTCGTAAAAATATAATTTAAAAAATTCGCAAATATTTAAGAAAAATATTTTTGTTTTGTTTTTTTTTGGTTATTTTACGCAGATTCCAATTTCCATCAAGCCCAGATCAATCCTTCTTAATTACGCTTTGCCCGTCCTGTCCACGGTCGCCATGAACCGAATATTGAAGTATTATTCAACAAAAATAACGTATTTTAATATCAAATTACCATCTAAACTTAGTAAAAATAAATTTGCAAAACAAGTATGAAAAAGTAAATTCTGAAGGTTAAGAAAAACTATTTCTTAATCCTAGTTTTAATAATAGTAATGATAATAATGATAATAATAATAATAATAATAATAATAATAATAATAATAATAATAATAATAATAATAATAATAATAATAATAATACACACACACACACACGATAATAATAATAATAATAATAATAATAATAATAATAATAATAATAATAATAATAATAATAATAATAATAATAATAATAATAATAATAATAATAATAATAATAATAATAATAATAATAATAATAATAATAATAATAATAATAATATTTGGGCAGAGATTGATCTGGTCTTGAGATGGATGGATGGAAGCAAGATGCAGTACCGTATTCGGTCGGGTAGTTTTAATCCATCTGAAAAAATTTATAATGAATATAGTATACCACAAAGAATGGGATGGTATAAAATTATAATATTTATAATTATAATACTGGGAAAGGAGATAGGCTATTGGTTATAAAATGCTGCTTGCAAGATAACTTGGAGGTGACTGACCTAAACTAAACAATCACCAAATAAATGTAACTTATAATTCTGCTTCCTCTCTCAACTTCTCAAATATCAAAATATAAGACTAGCCTATGGAGTAACAAATTCAGTGGGGAAAAAAATAATAATTAATTGACTAAATGGTAAAAATGACTGAATTATAAAAATGAGACTAGTTTATATTATGTGTGATACTTATTTGATAAAAAAAAGGTTGCAGCAATTCAATCATGGTTATAAAAAAAATTCATGTATCTTTCATCTGGTTGTAATTTATGGTAATTCAGTAAAAATATATATTCAAGGTTTTGCTCTATATAAAAAATTGGCTGGATTACAAATATAAAATGGGAAATGATGAAAGACTGGTTCAATTCTGAATGATTGCAAATTTAGTTACACTGGATAATTATTCAAGCAGAAAAAATGAGCATAAATCTAGCCTATCTATGAAGTAAGCCTATGGCTTAGCTTAAGGTTTTAGGTTTTATATTATAAAAACTTTAAAATTAAATAAATTTTTTGCAGAGTTTATTTTTTTTAATACATTTCAGGCAAATAAGAAGGCGATTTATAACTAAGAAAAACAACCAGATCTCACCTTGTTATTTCATATAGTTTTCCTTCTATAGACGTCGCATTTATTCCTAAATGCTCAGGATTGATTGGGCTTGAAGTGATATTAGAATCTGCTGTAGTTTTTGTTTAGCTGCTATTCATGGTATTTTTTTGTAGTTCTATAATAATCTATTATTTTTTTTCATCTGCCCTAAAGTCGTTTTGGGAGTTTCAGCCCTAGGGCCCTTCGCTGCTGCTGTTGTAGGTCCAGCCTAATATATAAAAAAAAGGAACAAGGCCTTCGCCTCGTGGAAAATATTAGTCCAAAGTGAATAAGCTGCTTCCATTTTTTAGAAATATTTTCTATTGGAGATTAAATTATTTCATTCTTGTTATATTATATTTGTAGCTTTGAACAAAGAATGAGATATGGAAATTTTACTCAGATATAAACTCCTTCTTAAATTTTAAATATTAAAATTTGAGATAAATTATAAAATTAATTAATTAAAAACTTAGTTAGAGTTTAATAAATGCATTACTAAAATTTAAATTTATGCTCATTTTTACTGTTGCTTACACCAGGTATATTTTATGAAATTTCAAAGAATATTAGTTTTACTTCTTGGCATCAAAATCTTGAAAAGTATTTGAAATTAACTAAAAAATATTTTATAGAAAAACTTTGTTTTGTACACCATAGTAGCAATTCAACCATATTTATTTTACCAACAACTCGGACGTTCTTCTTAAACTCAACTTTGTTTCATTTTTTAATACCCAGACACTTATTAGTTGTAAGATTATTTTTATATTTCATTTTGTAAATATTTAACAAATAAATTAAAATAATTGAATAATTTGAATAATTAAATAAAAAAGTGAAAATATTGATGGAAATAAAATTTATAAAACTTTTGAAATTTATAAAACTTTTTGAAATTTGAAAGAAAAAACTAATATATCAGCATCGCTGAAAAATAGTTAAAATGTTCCAGTGCTTTGCGTTAATGAAAGTGTAATTAATTAAATAAATATGAAGTAAATTTTGTGCATAAATAAAATTGAATAATTAATTCAGAATATATTACTGATAATAATTTACATTATTAAGATAATTAATACATAATTAATAAAATAATTCAGAAATTAATAAATCAGAAACGATTGTAATGTAAATAATAAAATAAATCGTTAATCATAATTAAATAATGGGACATTCATTTTTTTATATACATATTTACACCGATGCAATTAATAGAACCAGTATATTTCGTCTCTTTGCAGTAACGAAGACTCTCTTAGCTGTCGGCGCCAGCGAGCTGGATCTCCTTCGCCGTGAGAAGAAGTGGTTAAGAGACGAATTTACTGAATTTACTGACTTCAGGCGTTGATTACATCATGAATTACATAGACTCCTCGAGTGGGGTACTCATCAAATTCCTTGTGTCTTCGTACTGACTATTCGTCTGTTACAGCTGTACCTCCATCAATCCGTCAACCTTACAGTATCCAGTCGCTACGGAAAATTCTCGACGAGGAGGATCGCGTGTTGCAGTCATTCCTACCACACTTTCCTCAGTGATTTTAACAGACGTCATTACAGCTTTAGTTTTAGTTCTTTTGTAAATAATTTTCAGTTTCGGTTTCGGTTTTCTGTTTGTGTGTGATCTATGCATGGACATTTTCCATCCCATTTCAGTTTTCATCCCGCTCTTCTCAGGTTCTCCAATGGAGACCTTCATTTCACCGCTGCCCTTCCACTCCTTATCTAATCTTCAGCACATTATGATTATAAGAAATTTGAGTAGGGGCGTAATTTTAATGCGGGGGGATGTAGGGGTTGTTGTTGCAGTAGCTCCAACTCCACCCTAATATTTCTGAAGCCACCTAATTATTCTGAGAGGTATATATATATATATATTATATATATATATATATATATATATATATATATATATATATATATATATATATATATATATATATATATATATATATATATAATTTATTTATATATTTTCTATGTATATATATATATATAGTTATATAATATATATATATATATATAGTATGCTATGATATGGCGGTGGTTGTTGGAAGCAGTGCTGCTGCTAAGGGCTGGCTGTTAAAGCATAAGGCATATATATGAGCAGCATATATATATATATATATATATATATATATATATAGTTATATTTATAATTATATATATTATTATTTACATTCTATGCTTATAATCATATGCACTTTCTCCCATCCTGCTAATTATCTATTCTCTAGGCATTATAAAGTAGACTAGGCAATTCCAGCATTTATATTTTTGATTTTTGTGAAAGTGGACCCATTTACCACCAAGGCCCACCACCGTTCTTCTTGTGGTCAAGAGGAGTTACCCATCTCAGGAAGTAAGAAGTCATTTTGATTCCAGCCTTATTGATGATAGATGTGTAACCAGCTCCATTGGTAGATGAGCACTAATCCTCTTTTCCTTCAACAGACTTTTCTTCAGTAGTCTCTCAAGATTGTTACAGTGCCCTTGCCGAGGGATTAATTCCCCCAGGGTAAGTGCTCATTTCAGTTTCAATATTACCATTATTATTCTACATTACCGATAATTTATTATTATTCTTCACTCCCTGTATTAACAGCTATGGAGATTATTTATATTTTAACTTCTCTACTTTTAGGTGCTATTTCAGGGTCACTTTTTGACCATTGCTATTCTTGGGAGCATATTTGCCTACTGCTACTCTTGGGACCTCGCACTGTTTGCTATTGTTGGCCTCATTGCCATTCTGCTTTTTGTCTTGCAACTTATCATCTATTACCGATCCAATTGGACTCATCAGAAAAACAAGACTGCAAAACCAAGTTGAGTTACGGTTCATGTTTTGCATCTCACACACACAAACAAATTAACTCAATGTTCCATTACACTGGACGACAGAAATTTTGTTAAATGGATATCATGAACTGTTTCTTATGTATTTCGGTACGCTGAAAACGAATATAACCTCCAAATTTGCACAACGGGCTTAGTTTTTTTTTTGTTGTAATTTTACATATTTCATAAACTAACAATATAATTCACCGAGTGTAAAATGTCTTGTTTTGTTTAACTATTTTCTTGCGATTTTATGAAAAAAAGGTGATCGCCAGCAATATAAAGCGTATAATAAGTAGGAACCAAAAAATAGATAAAATAAACGCCAAACATGATAAAACATGCTTAGCGAACTCGATAAAAATAAACCTCGGTCCGACGTTTTTTATGAGTCATTTGCCTTCAGTTTGTATCTGGACGTTGAATGTGAAGTGTGATATTAATATATTGTTGATTTTATATATATATATATATAGTGAGAAGTTATATATATATATATATTTTTTTATATATATATATATATATATATATATATATATATATATATATATATATATATATATATATATATATATATATATATATATACACGTTCAAACTGTTTAATTTCATTTCAATTTTTACAGATCAGATACCTTAATTAAATTGCCACGAAATTGTAGAAATGATCCAAACAAATTTTGTTACATTTATGGTGAGGTAACGTTGAAGTCCCTAATAGGAATATTACTCCCCTAATAAAAAAAAGCATATAAACTTTATTTGGAAATTAAGCTTGTCAAGATAAATTTTGGGCACCTCATATTTGCTGTACGTCTTGTGTAGTAACATTGCTTAGTGGTTGGCTTAACGGACAGTCCAGACATATGCCATTTGCAATTCCAATGGTATTGAGGGAACCAAAGGATCACGCAATGGACTGTTATTTTTCCATTACAAAATTATGGAATAACACCAGCACCAAGAAGACCATGAATATACAAACCTGGCCTTCGGGTTATTAGGCCCATTCCTCACAGTGCACATGAGTTCTATCCCTGCACTTACCTCTGAAAATGAATCTCCGCCAGTTTTCTCAGAAAACCCGGACGAAGATGATTTACAAGTACGTCCAGAAAAAAACGACTTTGAAGATCTTGAATATGATGGAATGTCTTATGAACCTCATAGAGTTATTCAGCATTAACTCATTGATATAGTTCGCGATCTATCATTGTCAAAGAAACAGGCAGAACTATTTTTATCTAGATTAAAGGGTTGAATCTCTGAGAAGGAACAACAATTTCCTATTATCGGCGACGCGAAGAAGAATCTGATCCTTTTTATCTCGGTAGACGGCAATTTACTGTATTGTACTGATGTTGATTCGCTTAATGAGAGAATTAGAGATCATTGCATCCTAAGGAATGGAGATTGTTTATAGATTATTCTAAACTCAGTTTAAAAGCAGTGCCTCTTCATAATGGAAATGTGAAACCTCTGACTCCTTATTGCCCATGGAGCACATATGAAAGAGACCAACGAAAACATTAAAATTTTATTTGAAAATTCAATTACGAACAGCATTCTTTTAATATATACGGCGAATTAAAAGTTATACTTTTTTTAGGTCTCCAGCAAGGATATACCATAATTTTGTTGTTTCCTGTGCGAGTGAGACAGCAGATATCCCAAAAATTCATTTTGTCAAGACGTAATGGACTAAAAGAAATCTAATAACTGGAAATAAAAATGTATTAAAATTTGTGAAACCTGAACTCGTATATCTTCCTCCTTTGAACATCAAACTCGAGTTAATGAAAAATTTTGTAAAAGCGATGGATAAAAGTGGTCCAGGGTTCCTATACGTAAATAAGAAATTCCCTAGGATCAGTGAGGCTAAAATTAAAGAGGGTATATTTGTAGGCCCACAAATAAGGGAGCTAATGAAGGACCATCACTTTGATGAAAGCTTGAATAATATTGGAAAACCTGCATGGAGATCCTTTAAAAAGGTCATAACTGGGTTTCTAGGCAATATTAAGGCCGACAACTATGAAGAACTATTTTCCGAACTCCTTCGAAATTATAAAGCAATGGGATATAACATGTTCCTAAAATTACATTTCCTTCATTCACACTTGGACTTTTTCCTAACTGCAATCTAGGCGCTATAAACGATGAGCATGGTAAGCGATGAACATGGTGAGCGATTCCACCAAGATATTTCAACTATCAAAAAACGTTATCAGGGAAATTGAAATCCAAATATGCTTGCAGACTATTGTTGGGGACTTAAAAGGGATGTTCCTCAAGCAAACTACAGTAGAAAATCTTCAAAATCTACATTTTAAATTGCAGAAGTATATAGGTGAGTAAATTAACTAAAGCTTATCATTTTATAACAATATTAAATTTTTAATTTCGTATTGCAAAAAAACCCCTGCCCGTTACAAGTGTTAATGTATAGTAGTGAGACTATGGCCTGGAATAAGAGGTATAGATCTAAAGTGCAATGTGTTCAGATGGACAATCTTAGGGGAGTGTTAGGTGTGAGAAGAATTGATATAATGAGGAATGAACGTATTAGAGAGTTGTGTGGTGTGAAGAAAGGGGTAAATGAGAGAATAAATAAAAGTACGTTGAGATGGTTTGGTCATGTGCAAAGGGAGGATGATAGTCGGTTGGTTAAGCAAATGTATAGTGGTGAGTATGCTGGGAATCGACCAGGTGGGAGACTGAAAAAAAAGTGGATTGAGTCAGTAAAGGAATGCCTGGAGGAGAGAAATATGAGTTTGGCAGAGGCGAGAAGAAATTTGCATAGGAGTGAATGGCGGGGTTTTTGTGGGGGGGGGTATGGTTGTGGGCCCCCTGGGCCAAGGGATGAACCCCACATTGATGCCATAGTGAGGGTCAGTCGCGATCCTATGAAGCTCTAGGGTGGATTTTCTGACTGCGACGAATTCTCAATAATAGGTATAAAGGGGGTGACCAGGCTGGGCTTTCTTTTCAACTTGGGTCATATTCTTCTACTTTTCTGTCTCTGATGCATGTTATGTACTGTACCTTACCCGCATTCTTGGGGAGAAGGTGTGTGATATATATATATATATATATATATATATATATATATATATATATATATATATATAAAAGTATAGAGAATATATAAAGAATGTGAATAGATGGGGAGAGCACATATATATATGCAGTATATATATATATAGTATATATATATATATATATATATATATATATATAGGGTACTCAGTTATGATTTCGCCAACCACAATAAAAAAAAGAGTAGATGTAAAGTTGGTATTGCGTATTCTATTATGCAGCAAGAACTGCCTTTAAGGCTTTTTTTCTATTTAAAATTCAATTTAATTTATTTTTATTTCTATCTGTTTCCGTGAAGTTTAAAAGTATAAATATTAAATTTCAATGGAATTGAAAACCATTTAAATATAAAGAATTTAATGTAATGAAATCTATTTTCTCCTAATATTCGTAATGGTCAGTGTTACTAGTGCAATGATGTTTCAAAATTGAAATTATGTATGAAAATAAATTAACACTATTGTTTGACAGAGTATGTTCAATGTTTTGTGTATGAGCTGCTGTATGAATAAAATATTATTTTTTAAAAGAGTCATAATCCATATCTTAAAATACTACAAATGATCTGCTGGAAAGCAGAATACATTGCTGGAATGTTGGTAAATTTTAGTGCGGGAAATGTAAAAAAAAAAAAAAAAATCTCAAAAACTACAATAGCTACAGGAAAAGGGAATACATTTTTGAATCCTGGTAAATTTTAGATTTGAAAATGTAAAAAAAAAAAAAAGAAAAAAGAATTATTGTTACTAATTATAGTAATATGAGTAGAAGGCCTATTTAGAGACCTTTATACGTTACTGTTAAAAATAAATAGACTTTCTATTAAATTTTTTTTTAACTAAAGAATACCCTACGGGGTATACCGCACCGATGCAGGAGTCGGGCTTGGCCTTCCGGGGAACTATGGGGTAGGATCTAATTCTCTCTGGGGGAGAGGGTCTCCGAACCCCCTGCTCTTGGTATTTAAGGTGTCGCGGGTTCCTTCCGCCCTCCCCCTACATTGCCGTGTAATACCTTTACAAATAATATATATATACTCTGTCCCCTGCCGGTCGAGTCCCCCAAAAAAAAATAAACTTTTTTTTTTTTACATTTCCGCACTAAAATGTTGCCAGAATTCCAACAATGTATTCCTCTTTCCCGTAGCTATTATAGTTTTTGAGATATGGATTGTGGTTTTCTAGAGGCTGGCCTTCAAATGATAATTATGACAGTAGTTATAATTATAATTCTAAATGGCAATTTCTTCTTGGAGACCCTCTTGTTTTCCATTGACAATGATTCCATTACGTTATTATTATTATTATTATTATTATTATTATTATTATTATTATTATTATTATTATTATTATTAATATTATTATTATTATTATTATTATTATTATTATTATTATTATTGTATTAATAAATGTACAATGTTATATAAATTAATATGCGCTAAGCTCAAAAACCTTAATATATGGTCTTTTCGTACTAAACCCTTTCCTTTTCTGCGAACCATAAGTGCTGGTGATTTAAAATATTCTGCGAGATTAAACTATTTTCTTCTCTATACAAACAATATTATAATGGTTCGCTACCAACCTGTAAAATTTAGGTTGGCGAAATCATTGAAATATATATATATGGTTATACAGTTATATATATATATATGCTATATATATATATATATATATATATATATAGTTAGGTTATATTATATATATATATATATATATATATATATATATATATGTATATATATATAAGATAGGTTGCTTTTTCTCTACTAAATTTATATATAGGTGATAATGAAAATAACTATTTTTTGAATTTTTTTTTTTTTCAAATACTGCTGTCAGTAATCCATCCTTTTACTGATAATTTTATAAATGTCCAGTTTTTGGGATGATAGCCAAGTCTTTCGTCAAGTACATACTTAATATTTCCGGGTGGGGCGGGTCTGGTTTGCCTTCGCGTGATCCGTGCTTAAGCTAACCGCAGTCACAGCCCCCCGCGCGCGAACCGCATGGTATACTCGACAGCAAAGATATATATATATATATATATATATATATATATATATATATATATATATATATTGCTATTATATATAGGCATATTTGCAGATTTGGATCTGTAAACTCACTGGAGGCAGTTTGCTAGGCTGTTGAGTCGAGGCAATTGACCTCCTCCTCCCTCCTCTCCTCTCTCTGTTAGCAGCAGCATACAGCTGCAGCTGGCAAGGCAAGGGCATGGCTGTTGTTATTGCTGGAAGGAAGCAATAGCAAGGTTACTGCTACAGCAGCAAGAGCTGCTGGCTGCTGGCATAGATATGATATGGAGCATGTATATATATTTATATATATATTATTATTATTATTATATGTTACAATTTATATATATATATATGAGCATATATATATATAGTTATTATGCTGATACATATATATATATATGCTATATATATAGTTATGATACATGTCTCATAGCCAGGTTGTGGGTTAGTTAGGTCACATAAAAGTACATAGTTAATATAACCTAAGCTATGAACATATATAGTGATGGGACGATTATGAAATTTTGCCGATGATGATGACGATTATAGTAAATTGACGATGACGATGCCGATTATTTGAAAAATATATTTAAATTTTTTTCTTCATATATATATATATATATAGCAGTATATATCAGTAGCAGTATATATATATATAGAGATATATATATATATATATATATATATATATATATATATATATATATATATATATATATAAACTGTTTTCAGGAAGGTCACTGTATGGCCTTCAAGCAAACCACGACCCGTCAGTGGGTTCCATCAGAGTAGTATCCTTGTTAGTGGTTGCCAGCTCTTGCAAGAAAATAGCTTAGCTATCAGCTTCCGACATAATTCCGCAGCTTTCGCCACTAAAGAATCTCCTTTCTTAAAAAACCTAATCTTAACTTTTTTGAGCTTATGAAATTTTTGAACTCTTGAAATTTTTTCAGAAAATATTTAGATAAAAAACTAGATATTTTACCATTTATATATATATAGGCAGTATATATATATATATATATGTTGATAGATATATAATAGTATATATACAGCAGTAATATGTTGGCTATGTTATTATATATATATATATATATGTTAGCATATATATATATATATATGTTGGTTATGCTGGTTATATATACATAAGGGATATGAATATATATATATATATATATATATATATATATATTATATTACATATATATATTATATATATTACAGTACCTTAAAGATGTTTCAAAGTCTTCTTCTAATTCAATGCTATGGCAGTTAATATTCTTTTTCTTTCTAGCTACTTTTCTTTTGGAAACCAGTGTAAAACCATCAGTCTCTCCATCAAGGTTATATGATATCAATAAGTGACCCTAATCAAATTGATTAAATGGAAATGGGTTTCAACATTAATAAAGACCAAAATTAAACTTTGAGGAATTAAAAATCTAAAAAATTCTTAATGTTTCAAATTGTAAAGTTTTAGAAGCCTGAATTACCTAAAGATATCAGATTTAAAATAAAATAATAAAATTTAATGGGTTTTATATATATATATATATATATATTACTGTTATAGTCATATATGATTATTATTATTATTATATGTTTACAGTTGCTGATGTTATAAGGTTGTTATATTATTACAGTATATATAACAGTTGTTATTTGCTGGTTATTATTATAGTATATGAAGTATATATATATATGCTATATATATATATGGTTGTTATTATATATTATAATTTTAAGCAGTTATATTATTATATTATATATTTATATATATATATATATATATTATATATATATATTATATATAGCAGGTATATATATATATATATATTTATGTATATAGTATAAAGATTATATATATATGGTATATATTACATATATATTATATATATATATATTGCTATATATATTATGTATATATATATATATATATACCTGTATATAGCAAGACCTCCCAACCGGTGCCGCGGCACTTACGTGTGCCGCGAGATCTGTCAGGGTGCCGCGTGATTTTAATCTAATTGTAACATCTCTAACCATTCTTAATGAAATACAAGCCAATTCTATTAAAAAATCTTTAAGAAGGCTTTAACCTCCCTTTCTCCTGAAAGTTAATTATATATATAGGTATATATATATATATATATATATATATATATGTTGCTATTATAGTATATATATATATATATATATATATATATATATATATATATATATATATATATATTATTAGTTATATTGCAATACATAGCCTTTGTGTTTTGGGGAGAATCAGTAGAGTAGGGTCAATAAGTGAATAAATTAATTAATGTTACTAGGGTTGTGAAGTGCTACACAAGTTATCAATTCTGAAATGGATAAATTTGTACTAAGAAAACGTAAACTCGAAGAGAGCGAACTTGTACCACCTACTTTAAGTGAAAGTAATTTGAACATTATCATTCCTGGATCTTCGACATCAAAAGAATTTCTTTTAAAGAAAAGAACATATTTAGAGAGTTATTTGTCTTACTGATTTTTATGGAACAACGATGCAGATAATTCACGTCCCCTGTGCTTAGTGTGTGGTGAAACTCTAAGCAAATGAAAGCCATAGTCCCCAGCAAAGTTAAGAGACATCTTGCTACGAAGCACGCAGGTGTATCCCAGAAACCCGGCTAATATTTTTCAAGGCTATTAGAAAATCAAGATAAAATATGTAATAGAACGTTGAAGAGATTTACCATAAGTGACGTTGTTCTCGAAGTTTCATTTAAAGTTGCCAAACTGCTCGCCAAGAAATTGACACCTCATACAACTGGAAATGATATCATTATTCCTGCGTGTAAAATTATCATTGAAACCATACTTGGGCAGTATGAGGGAAATCAAATTTATAAGGTTCATCTCACAAACAATACTATTAGCCGTAGAATATCTGAAATGTCATTAAATATAAATGAACAAGTCATAGATAAAAATAAAAACTCGCCATAAATTTGTTTACAAATAGATGAAAGTACTGATATTACTGTCAAAAATCGGCTTCTTGGATTCTGTAGATTTATTGACGGTAAATATATCGTGGAGCAGTTTTTGCTTTGCAAAGAGTTGGAAACAACTAGTACTAATTTCTCTTTCGTCTCTTCCTATCTCAATAACCATGGTCTTTCATGGACGACTTTTATGGAATATGTACTGTTGGTACACCATCAAGGACAGGGAGTATAGCGATTTACTGCGTGAGAGCTTCACAGGATAATGGATCATTAATAATATCTCACTGCTTTCGCACAGAGAAACACTAGCAGGAAAATTTTGTGGAGTTATATCAAGCAAACGAGCAAATCAGGCTGTAAATTAAAAATTACATTAAATCGCGACCTTTGAAGTGTAGACTCTTTGAAAAATTATTTTGTAGGATGATTCATATATCTCATTATTATTACGTACAGAAGAAATAAGATGGTTATCTCGTGGTAGAGTACTAAACCGCCTTCTCATACTCAAAGAAGAATTAAAAGTCTTTTTTGAGAACGAGAAATATGATGCATTTTCTAGGTTGCTGCAAAATGATGATTGGTGTTTACAGCTGTCACATCTGTCAGATATTTTTAGTAAACTAAATGAATTAAATACTTCATTGTAGGGACGACAAGAAACAATAGTTTCTTCAACCAATAAAATGAAAGGTTTCATGAGAAAGATAGCTTCTTGGAAGTATGCAATTGAAAAAAGTGATTTTTCAAATTTTCTATCCCTTTTATAATTTTCGGAACGTAATGGCGAGGAAAAGCTAAAAGACCTCATTTTTGATCATTTATCAAAATTGCAAGATGCAGTAGATAAGTACTTTCCTTCCCTTTCCGTTAAGAATCTTGAATGGATTGTTTCCCCATTTCACATGGCAGATATTGCTGAAGAACTAGATTTCACAGCTACTGAAGAGACGAATTTAATGATCTCTGCGCTGATTCTTCACTGAAAATTAAACTTGAGAAGACTGACTTATCAGTGGCTGCATTTTGGCTTAGCATACAAAAGGAGTATCCTAACCTAGTAGAAAAAGCCACAAGTTTCTTTGCCATTTTCAACATCATACTTTTGTGAACAATTTTCTCTGTAATGGTCACAATAAAAATGCAAACAAGAAATAGATTATTAAATCTTGAGGAAATATGCCAGTTGCGTTATCAAACATCAGACCTAACATACAATATTTGTGCTCCAAGCATCGAGCACAAATTTTCCATTAATATTATTAATCGATTCTAAACCGTAAACTCCAGCTTTCAAATTTTAACAGGTATGTTTTATAGATATTTTAAATTTAAAATCTATTATTATTATTATTATTATTATTATTATTATTATTATTATTATTATTATTATTATTATTATTATTATTATTATTATTATTATTATTATTATTATTATTATTATTATTATTATTATTATTATTATTATTATTATTATTATTATTATTATTATTATTATTATTATTATTATAATAACAAACATTTCTTGTATGATCAATGTCGATAGTCCCTTAAAGTTTAGGGTGCCGAATTATATATATATATATACCGTATATAGGGTGACCTAAAAAAATGGGCACCAAGTTTTGATATGTGTTATTTCTTAATTTTTTGTCGGAATTAAATGGAACTTCAGTTATAACTAGTTTGTTGTGTTTAGAACACCAAATTAAAACATTTTTCTTCTTCATTCTAGAGCATTTGTTTGAGATGTCCAAGACATCTTTACAAACAGACCGAGGAATGGCTCTTACCTTTTCCATAATGGTTTCCTTGAGTTCTGTGATGGTCCTGGGTCTCTCTGCGTACACTTGGTCCTTGAGATAGCCCCAAAGGAAATCTGTGGGCTAAGGTCTGGGCTTTGAGGTCCCAGTAAAAATCCAGTTGATAAGGTTTCCCACATAAGGTTGATGAAGAAGTTTTTGCAATGTGGTATAGGTGGAGTGGTACATGGTTGGATTAAAGCCTGGTTGTGGAATAGAAAACAGTGTGTACAACAAAATGGCAATTAGTCATCATGGGAAATAGTGAAGAGTGGTGTCTCACAGGGTTCAGTGCTGGGGCCACTATTGTTCCTCAAATACTATATAAATGATTTAGAACAGGGACTTAAATGCAAGGTTTCTAAGTTTGCAAATGATACCAAAGTGGCTACCTCAGTTAGGAATAGTGAAGTATGTATAAAGATTCAAAATGATCTTGATAAACTTCTTGGGTGGGCAGATAAGTGCAAATGAATTTTAATAGTAAAAAGTGTAAGGTTATTCACCTAGGTTACTCAAATAAAAGTTTTAACTACGATATGAATGGGGATTGGCTTGAGTCTGTGGACCAAGAAAAAGATTTAGGTGTGATTATAAGCAGTAATTTGAAAGTAGCTAATCAGTGGGCATATTTGCAGATACTGTACTGTGACTTTTTCTGAAAAAATTTTCTAAGTTCAAAAAAATTTCTAAGTTCAGAAAAGTTAAGTTAAGTTTAGTTTTTTAAGAAAATTATTTAGTGGCAAGCTTGGCATAATTCCAGAAGCTTGCCACTGAAGAATAATAAAAGCTAATAAGATGCTACATATAACGCAATGTTTTTTTACAAGAGCAAGAAGTGAGGTAAAAACCCTGAGAAGAAGTATGTTAGGCTAGTATTAGTATTGTGCACAAGTTTGGGCCTCTTTTATTTAAAGAAAGACTAAAAGCCGTTTTCCATTCCTTTGCATTTGTGTTACTGCTCTATTTTAAGAAATTTCGTTAATCCAGTTTAGGCACGAATTTTCGGGCATGAATCAAAACGATGTTTACAAATATTTTTAATCAGCTGTCTGATGGAGCACATGGTTTTGGAATAAAAAAAAAAAAAAAAAAATAACAAAATGGTTTTTATTACAAATAATTGATCAATTTTTGTGATGGAGTTTATCGATTTGGAAGAAATTAGATTTAAAGTTAATTTCATGAATGAAACCTTTATCAAATCAACGACCTACTAAGCCGTCATCTTGTTTGTTAACATTTGTTCGTTAGCATTTTCCTGCTTAAATTCCGTAAGCACGGGAAATAGCAACCTTCAGAATTTAGGAAATTCCTTACGTTTGGTTAGCATTTTCCTAAATTTGTGCTATATTTGACAAAATGGAACGCAACTTTAGCATTTTCCTAAATTTTGTTAGCAAAAGTGCAAAATCGAAAACGCCTTTAGATATACTTGAGAGAGTGCAACGTAGAGCAGCAAGGATGATTTCTGGGTTTGAGGGTAAGAACTATTAGGAGGAGAGACTGAAGGAGTTGGGAATGTTTTCTGTAGAAAGGAGATTTCTCAGAGGTGACATGATACAAGTCTACAAAATATTTACATCTATTGATAATACAGAGACCAATAAATTCTTCATAGTAGAGCACCAACGGGAGACCAAGGGGCGTTGTAGGGGTTGCTGTTGCAGTAGCTCCAACTCCACCCTAATATATATTCTGAAAGGTACATCATTAATATATATATATATATATATATATATATATATATAAGTTATAGCGTTGTTATATATATATATATATATATATATATAGTATAGCAGTATATATGTTATATATATATATATATATATATATATATATATATAGGCAGTAGTATATGTATATATATATATAGTTATAGAGCAGCAGTATATATATATATATATATATATTTATATATATATATATATATATATATATATATATATATATATATTACTACTCTCTCCCAGGAAGGATTTTCATCCTGTCAGTTGCGCGAGGGTCTTCCTCCAGACATCTCTCTCCTGAACCACTCCTCTTCTCTTCAACCATCTCTCATTGTCTGCAGCTGGCATCTCTTTGAAGAATCCTCCACCGATTCAGTCCATCTCTTCTTCGGTCTACCTCTCGGTCTTCTTCCCTCCGGTGTCCATTCCCATCTTCCTTCCTTTCGGCATTCTACTTCAGGCTGCATCCTTCCAGATATATATATATATATATATATATATATACAGGTATATATATATATATATATATATATAGTTACATATATATATATATATATATATATATATATATACATATATATATAAACAGATATATATAAATATATATATACAGTAACGTCATATGAGCCAGTGGTGCGTTAATTTTGAAGAGTAGTATATATATATATATATATATATATATATATATATATATATATATATATATATATATATATATATATATATATATATATATATATATATATATATATATATATATATATATATATATATATATAAATAGTTATATTTATAATTATATATATTATTATTTACATTCTATGCTTATAATCATATGCACTTTCTCACATCCTGCTAATTATATATTCTCTAGGCATTATAAAGTAGACTAGGCAATTCCAGCGTTTATATTTTTGATTTTTTTGTGAAAGTGGACCCATTTACCACCAAGGCCCACCACCGTTCTTCTTGTGGTCAAGAGGAGTTACCCATCTCAGGAAGTAAGAAGTCATTTTGATTCCAGCCTTATTGATGATAGATGTGTAACCAGCTCCATTGGTAGATGAGCACTAATCCTCTTTTCCTTCAACAGACTTTTCATCAGCAGTCTCTCAAGATTGTTACAGTGCCCTTGCCGAGGGATTAATTCCCCCAGGGTAAGTGCTCATTTCAGTTTCAATATTACCATTATTATTCTACATTACCGATAATTTATTATTATTCTTCACTCCCTGTATTAACAGCTATGGAGATTATTTATATTTTGACTTATCTACTTATAGGTGCTATTTCAGGGTCACTTTTTGACCATTGCTATTCTTGGGAGCATATTTGCCTACTGCTACTCTTGGGACCTCGCACTGTTTGCTATTGTTGGCCTCATTGTCATTCTGCTTTTTGTCTTGCAACTTATCATCTATTACCGATCCAATTGGACTCATCAGAAAAACAAGACTGCAAAACCAAGTTGAGTTACGGTTCATGTTTTGCATCTTACACACACAAACAAATTAACTCAATGTTCCATTATTATTTACTCTTTTTATGTAAATAATTTGGAAATTCGAACATACAGTTCCGTCTGTAATTAAACTCTAATGCAGACCATGATTTTACAGGACCTTGGAAGGTCATTTTTGTAAATAGCTTCCCTCCCTTAAATTTAGTCTCAACAATAAACGTAGAAAAAGGAAGCGTTTTGTTGTTTCCTCTAGTCAAAGATTATTCAGTCATTAACTATTCAAGGAGGGAGAGGAAGCTGATTCATTCAAAGAAGTTGCTGATATGAATAGTTTGCTGCCTAGACATCGCATTAGTTCGTTCTGGTAAGAAACTCGTTTACCGTTAGAGATAGTCTATGCTAACAAACTAACAGAACCGTAGAGCTATAGTGATATAGTTATAGTACTAACCGATAGTCTAGTTGCAGTATTAACCTACTTACCGGTGGGTTAGGTATCATAGCCGTCCTTATTAGCTTCTGAACGTAGTTGTCGTCTTAGTAGCAGATTTTAGCTCTAAGTTTACGTGTGAATGTTTGGGGACATTATTTCTTCCGGGTTCTTTTCATTCGGAGAGCCATAACTTCCCTTGTGGGCTACAGATTCACTGAGTGCTTCGTCGTCGTACCTGTAGAACAGGGACGCGAATGTTTTTTTCCGGTTCCTGAAGGAACGCGTATGACTGATTTTTGAATGACTTGAATAGTGGTAGTAATAGAGTTAGGTCAGTAGATCAACCGTATCAGTAGTCATAGTCATAGTAGTCATAATAGTAGTAGAGGTAGATAACAAGTGCCAGAGCAAGCTAACTCGAGATCCCTACGCAGCAATATAAAAAATTTATACAATTTCTGTTCGAATTTCTAAATTTATATACTGCCTGCTAAACCCAAATTTCGCCTTCTTTGTCGCAAACATCTTTCTTTCTTATCATCATTTTTTTGTCATTATATTTTATTTTTGTGATATATTGAAAAATATTGAAATATTTGAAATATTATATCTTGCCTAACCATAATGCAGCCTTCTAGCAGATTTTCAGAGTTGCAGAGTTTGAATGGGGGCGAGAATGGTGATAGTGGGGAGAGGGTTGCTGCAGGAGCGCAAGGTTTGGTGAATGTGGGTGATGAAGTGGAAGATTTTCCTCCACCAATGCAAAAAGAAATGTTGGATTTTATCAGGGAAAAGAAAAAGAGAGAGAAAGAACAGAAACGAGACCCAGCTTTAGCTACGGGTCCTGCTCATGTAGAACCTGTGTCGGACATTCCTTTGCAGGAGTTTGTCGCAACATTGACACAGGAATTCAAGTTCCTTAAGGAGGAGTCTGCGTTGTTGTGAGCGCAACAACAACCACAACAGATACAACATCCCGCTAGTGTTGTTCCCAGCGCTACTGTTCCTAATACTACAGATCTGTTGGGAACAGATTTTTCTTTACTAAATTTCGGTTCTCCTTCTGGTTCTCCAGTAATAGCTATGTCGG